>LBNU01005768.1:116037-175131 GCA_014162995.1 Artemisia annua | reverse complement strand
GGTTGCATAGAATTCTAAGATGAACCTAAGACAAATTGGCTCATTGATATCAAGGAGACAATCAAAGTTAATTGCGGCGAAGTTTTGCCTAATGGATGTACCTTCTAGAAAGGTCGGATCAATGGTTCTACCTTCATGAACGTATCGTTTTTCTACAGCCTTAAAGGTTTCTACCTGATCTTTATCAAGTCCTTTGGTCTTATGATGTTTGGGTAGGTACTTAAGGGTTTCCTTGTGATCGGAGAATTTCGCGGGAGGCATGTTGATTCCTAGAAAAACACAAAGACTTTTGTTAACAACTTTTAACAACGTGGATGTTCTAATGTGTTCCTATATGCAAACAAATGTGGAGACTTGGTTATCCTGACTCGTTTAGATGACCAAATTGTTTTGTTATGCATATTTTGTTTGAAAAACATAAGATAACCAAACGCCCCTAATTGAATGTGTCTTCAATTGAATGTACCCGAAAATACATATTTGTTATGTATCCTCTTTAGCATACAAGAGAAAATATGCAAGTTATGTTTTAACAACGTTTTTTTTATTTGTTTTAACAATGTCCTTATGGAACTAACATCCTAGTTGATAAAAATTATTTTTGGAGACAATGCACTAGGTGTGTTTGGTAATTCATGACTATGGATAACTTAATACCCAAAGAGTACAATTCTTAACTAATGAAAGGCATGATTGGTTTGCAACCAAGTTTTCCATGAATCAAAAAGTTTTATGCATAAATCCTAAGATTTTAGTTGATGAATGTAAATGAAAATGTGATTCATGAATTGAAAATTCAATTATGATTAGAACACTTACCAAGTTGATTTGATTTGAAGAGTTTGGAATGAGAGCCCTAAAATTCGTGGGGGTGTGTGTTTTTGGGAGGTTTTTGCTGTTTGAGAAGTGTATGAATGAGTTTGGAGAGTGTTTTTTTGAATGTAAGATAAAATAAACTGCAGGTTCGGCGGAAATGGCGGAACCAAATATTTGGTTCCGCCCGTATGGGCGGAACCTTTGGTTCCGCCCGTATGGGCTGAGGGTTCCGCCAGTTCAGCAGCNCTGGTTCGGCGGAAATGGCGGAACCAAATATTTGGTTCCGCCCGTATGGGCTGAGGGTTCCGCCAGTTCAGCAGTAAAACAAAGGAATTTTGTTGTGATTAACATGATCAAAACTCTAGAGTTCAATCCTAAGGTTTTAGGTTTCACAATTCCTAAACTAGGTCTAGGAAGGTTGAAGAATCCTAATCCACGGGGTTTTGAATGGGTGTCTACCAATGTGGTTATCGGAATGAACGATATTGGTTGATATGTTCCTCAATGAACATTTTTACCAATTCTAAGACGATGAATCTCATTATGTCATTCTAAGAGCATAATGGATTGGATAGCCGCTGACGTTGACGCTTCCTTTGTTGACACGAGAGGTTCCGTCATTGACGTGAGTTTGCTTGATCTTCAAGGAGTTTGTTGACATGCTTCTTCGTCCAATGTCGTTTTGAAAGCTTTAAGCTCCTTTGAGAATCATTTGGTAATAAAGAATAAAAGTGCAAGTACAACTTGTGCTCTTTCTCTTATCTTAATTACCGTCATGATTCGACTCCGTGTACACTTATGGTGTCTATTCCCGTTCTTTTGGGATACCATAATTCTTTGTGTAGTTTCTTTTGACGCATCCAAACACTCTCTTCCAAATTGGATGTTTTAGATTCTTTTCCAAAACGAGCACATAGATAAGCACCAAACATAATGTCAAATCTAATTGTTATGGAAACAAGTAGTCTTCCGAACATTTCTCTATGTTTAGTTTTACCTATGGATTTACTAATCTCATTCTTGATAAGTCATCAACTACTTAACTATTGAGAACAAGAGAGTAATTGGGAATGTCTTTGAGTGATAATTTCTTGCTTTTGGAGCTTGCTTTTGTTATCAAAGAGTTTTTCAATTGTTGACTCTACATGTACACAATCTATTTTTGAAAGGTCTACTTTGTTAAAACTTGTAGTTTTACTCTAATGCCCAAAAGCTTGTTTTATCACATTCGATTGATTTAATCAAAGACTCATGACTCAAGACATATGACCAAGGTCAATATTACTTGATTCCATGTTTGACTCGAGGTAAGACGACATTGCTTACATTGTGACCTTTAACCTAAATGTTGTGTCACTCGTTAGTTTATGACTTAAGGATTTTAAACATCTATGTTTATTTCTTTTAATAGTTCATCTTCCTTGTCATTTAACTTTACTTACTTCTCTTACCTTTGTTGGACTTTCGACTAAGTCATCATCTACCGAAGATGATATCTTAGAAGGAGGTGGTCCTTCGTTAAATGTTCTATTCAACGACTCGTCGACTCTTTAGGTTTCTTTTCACACAACATTGTGAACTTTATTGGTTTATGAAAAAGTCCAAGAGATGCAACATTATATGACTATGTGTCACTTTTAATGTGTAAATCCATGATGTTGAAAATTCACATTTTTTCCCTGCATTATACTTCATGTGACTTGTTTCACCTTACGTGTTTTATGTGAAATTATCATAAAAGAATGATTGAAGTAAATCATGATTTAAGACTCAAAATGTGGAGTTTAGGGATGTTGTTTAGCAAGCATCACAAGAGTGCAAAACACGTTATCACTTTAGGAGATTCTTAGTTAGCTCACTTGTGAGCAAGAGTTAAGTGAGACTTACTCAAGAGTTTCTCATGTTAATCTCTTGACGGTTAAAGAACCGAATTCACCTTATATCTCCTACTAGTACTAAAGATGAAATTCCTCTACGTAGAGAATCTAATCTTAGTAAATCCTATAGCACATAAACACATAGGGATACATACTACCACATAGCACATACTATAACACATAATGCAAGAAGCAAGAGACAATCAAAAGGCAAGTTGAAGCAATGTGTACCTTTTAATTTGTGTAGAGATGCAATCAAGATGATAAGCTCAAGGCGCAAGATCTTGGTTTGACTAATTGGTGTTTTGATGTTGGTTAATAGTGAAGTGCAAGAGCATCTGACCATACTCGTTACAAGAGAGACAAATGGTGGCATAGAACTCAAGTATGAACCTAGGAAAAAAATTGTTCATCAATGTCTAGAAGACAATCGAAGTTGATGGTTGCTAGATCTTGGCGAATGGAAGTCCCTTCTAAGAAGGATGGGTGAATGGTTCTCCCTTCATGAACATAGCGCTTTTCTAGACTCTTAAAGGTTTTGATTTGATCTTGAGTAAGACCTTGGGTTCTATGGTGTTTGGGTAAGTACTTAAGAGTATCCTTGTGATCGGAGAATATTGCGGAAGGCATGATGATTCCTAGAAAACACGAAATTTATGTTAACGACTTTTAACCATGCGGATGTTCTAATGTGTTCCTACATGAAAACACTATGGAAACTCGGTTATCTTGACTCATTTAGATGCTCAAATGGTTTTGTCATGCAAATTTTGTGGTATAAACAAAAGATAACCGACACGCTCCTACTTGAATGTGTCTTCGATTGAATGTACCCGAGAATGCATATTAGCTATGTATCCCCTTTAGCATTCAAGAGACAATATGCAAGTGATGTTTTAATGACGTTTTTCATTTGTTTTAACAATGTGGTAAAGCATCATACTTTAGATGGTAAAATTATTTTTGAGAAACAAAATGCTTGGTGTGTTTGTCAATACAAAATAATAACCAAAACTAACTTTATGAACTAAGGGTATAACTACTAACAAATGGAAGACATGATTAGTTTCAAACCAAGTTTTTCATGAGTCAAAAAGTTTATGCCTAAACCCGAAGATTTTTGTTAATGAATGCAAATGAAAATGATATGTATGAATTACAAATCCAAATATGATTAGAGTACTTACAAATTTGATTGGATTCGAAAAGATTAGAGTAAAGCCCTAAAATTTGTGAGGTTGTGTGTTTTTGACAAGGTGGAGGCTACTTGAAAAGTTGATGAATGAGTTTGGAGGGTGTTTGGTTTTGAATAAAAGATAAAATAATCTACAGGTTCGGCGAAAATGGCGGAACCAAATATTTGGTTCCGCCCGTATGGGCTGAGGGTTCCGCCAGTTCAGCAACAAAACAAAGGAATTTTGTTGTGATTAACGTGATCAAAACTCTAGTGTTCAATCCTAAGGTTTTAGGTTTCACAAGTCCTAAACTAGGTCTAGGAAGGTTGAAGAATCCTAATCCACGGGGTTTTGAATGGGTGTCTACCAATGTGGTTATCAGAATGAACGATATTGGTTGATATGTTCCTCAATGAACATTTTTACCAATTCTAAGACGATGAATCTCATTATGTCATTCTAAGAGCATAATGGATTGGATAGACGCTGACGTTGACGCTTCCTTTGTTGACACGAGGGGTTCCGTCGTTGACGTGAGTTTGCTTGATCTTGAAGGAGTTTGTTGACATGCTTCTTCGTCCAATGTCGTTTTGAAGGCTTTAAGCTCCTTTGAGAATCATTTGGTAATAAAGAATAAAAGTGCAAGTACAACTTGTGCTCTTTCTCTTATCTTAATTACCGTCATAATTCGACTCGGTGTACACTTATGGTTTCTATTCCCGTTCTTTTGGGATACCATAATTCTTTGTGTAGTTTCTTTTGACGTATCCAAACACTCTCTTCCAAATTGGATGTTTTAGATTCTTTTCTAAAACGTGTACATAGATAAGCACCAAACATAATGTCGAATCTAATTGTTTATGGAAACAAGTAGTCTTCCTAACATTTCTTTATGTTTAGTTTTACCTACGGATTTACTACTCTCATTCTTGACAAGTCATCGACCACTTAACTATTGAGAACAAGAGAGTAATTAGGAATGTCTTTGAGTGATAATATCGTGCTTTTGGAGCTTGCTTGTGTTATCAAAGATTCTTTCAATTGTTGACACTTTATTCACACAATCTATTTTTGAAAGGTCTAATTTAAAACTTGTAGTTTTATTCTAATGTCCAAAAGCTTGTTTTTATCACATTTGATTGATTAAATCAAACAATCATGACTCAAGACATATGACCAAGGTCAATATTACTTGATTCAATGTTAGACTCGAGGTAAGACGACCTTGCTTACATTATGACCTTTAATCTTAATGTTGTGACACTCGTAAGTATATGACTTTAGGATTTTAAACATCTATGTATATTACATTTAATAGTTCATCTTCCTTGTCATTTTACTTAACTTACTTGTCTTACCTTTGTTGGACTTTCGACTAAGTCATCATCTACCGAAGATGATATCTTAGAAGGAGGTGGTCTTTCGTTAAATGTTCTATTCAACGACTCCTCGACTCTTTTAGGTTTTCTTTCATACAACATTGTGAATTTTATTGGTTTATGAAAAGGTCCAAGAGATACAACATTATATGACTATGTGTCACTTTTAATGTGTAAATCCATGATGTTGAAAATTCACATTTTTCCATGCATTATGCTTCATGTGACTTGTTTCACCTTACGTATTTTATGTGAAATTATCATTAAAGAATGATTGAAGTAAATCATGATTTAAGACTCAAAGTGTGGAGTTTAGGGATGTTGTTTAGCAAGCATCACAAGAGTGCAAGACATGTTATCACTTTAGGAGATTCTTAGTTAGCTCACTTGTGAGCAAGAGTTAAGTGAGACTTACTCAAGAGTTTCTCATGTTAATCTCTTGACGGTTAAAGAACCGAATCCACCTTATATCTCCTACTAGTGCTAAAGATGAAATTCCTCTACGTAGAGAATCTAATCTTAGTAAATCCTAATAGCACATAAACACATAGGGATACACACTACCAAATAACACATACTATAACACATAATGCAAGAAGCAAGAGACAATCAAAAGGCAAGTTGAAGCAATGTGTACCTTTTAATTTGCGTAGAGATGCTATCAAGATGATAAGCTCAAGGCGTAAGATCTTGGTTTGACGATACACTTGGAAGCTCAATTTCTCATGTATCCAAGAGGGTTAGATAATCATACACAATCATAGAATATGATATTCTTAATCCTTTTGTCATGAGTTTCTATTTAAAGGTTAAGCTAACTCTAAATCTCTTTTCTAGGTTTAACAAAGTTTACTTTCTTTGTTTCACTTGTTGATGATGATCTTGAGTTAAATCCTAATCCGGTTTTATCTCTAAACAACTTTTGACTTCTTAACAATCTTTCAAGAGATTTTGAGCTTTCATCAAATTTAGCTAACATTTTCCCTTTCTCATTTTGCTTTTTAATCTCATGTTTGTAATCTAGACATATTTTACATTCTAGATCAATTTCAACATTACTCTCAAGTCTAGACATTTTATCTTCTAACAAGATTTCCTTTTCAAAATTGTTCCCTAGGGATTTTGAAGACTCATTGTTAAAGATAGTTTTTAGGTTCATGTTACCTAAGAGTTTAGACTCATTTTCTAATTTGGAAAATTCCAAGAGAAAAGTGTCGAAGCAAAAATGTTTGGTTTCAACATGTACCTTGCTTGTTGTTTCAATGAATTGAGAATTACTAATCGGATGATCATCATCGTCTACATCTGTGTCGTTCCATGATTCACAAGCAAGTTCTCTTTGACACACGTACTCATCTCTACTTGTACTTGTTGTTTCAACAAGTTGAGAATCACTAGTCGGATGTTCATCTTCATCTACATCCGCGTCGTTCCATGATTCACAAACAAGTTCTCTTTGACATACATGCTCATCTTCACTTGTACCTTCATTGAAAACATTTAAACTAGTAGTACATGTATTCACTTCTAGTAAATGCCTATCTATTAGTTTTTCTAGAACTTCTAATTCATATGCAAGATCATATTGATCATCTTTGACTTGACATATTTCTTGATGATGGTTTAACAAATTTTTCTAAATTTCATTTGTCGTTTGACAACTTAACACTCTTTCATATTCGACTCTTGTCAAAGCTTTATAAATCATTATCTTAGCTTTAGTGTTTTTATCAAATTTGGAAAAGTTATTTTGATTTTCAAAACTCGTGTTCGTTGGTTTGAAATCATTAATAGAAATAATATGCCAAAGATCTTGATCAATTGATCTCACATAGTTTTCAAATTTACTTTTCCATTCAAGAAAGTTTTCTTTTTCAAATAGCGGTGGTTTTTGCCCTTCTTTGAGATTTTCAAAATTCATGGATCGATCCAAGTTTTAAAATACAATATATTTTAAAGAACTTGAGTAACGTAGCTCTTGATGCCAATTGTGGAAAACTAGAAGGGGGGTTGAATAGTTTACCGCTTTTTAAGTTAATTATCCTTTTAAAACTTTCGTATAATCAAAGTTATAATCTATGATATACTTTTATTACTATTGACGATATAAACAAAGATACTATCAAAGATGTAAACCAAAAGATAATACGTAGCATGCAAGAATAAAGAAAGAAACGATCAAACCATGACACGAGTATTTATCGTGGTTCGGCTACAAGGAACTCTATTTTCCTTGCCCTACGTCCACGCCCCGAGTATCCAACTCGAGAGTTTCTTTCACTAGTCAACAAACTCCTTCTCGGTGGAGAAACCTTTACAATCGTCGCTTACACTTTTTCCGGTACAAAGCTAGATACCGAGTTCTAACTCAAGGTAGAACCAACCTATCGTCGCCCAATTTCCTTTACCGACACTAGGCTAGATGTCGAGTTCTTTACACGGGTACAACCACTCCCATCGTCGCTTACAATTTTACCGACACTAAGCTAGATGTCGAGTTCTTTACCAAGGGTACAACCACTCCCTACACACTATGTATTTTGAGGCCTAAAATACAAACCGATCACTTTTACACATAATACAACTAACGTATAAACTACCGAAGTCTATACACAACAAAGATAACAAGTCTTGCAACGTTGAGTTGAATACTTGTAACTTCTCGAATGACTTTGTGAACTCCTTGCTACATAAGAGAATCACACAAGTCAAATGTTACTGAGTTAGATGAGAGGATATGCAAATAATATGGCCTAAAGTGATGAGGGATTTCTTGCAAGTTGGTTGGTATTTATAGATAACCAAATGTCAGCTCTGGCGGAAACGGCGGCACCCTCACAAGGGTTCCGCCCGTGTACCCCCAGGGTTCCGCCAGGACTGACATGTCCAAACTTGCACACAAAGTAAATCCCTCCAAGACAAACAAGGTCACATCAATATATATCATGCATTGACTCAATGAAGGATACTTCCAAGGTTGTGTAAGAACAAAGAAGGTCAAACACACAAACTTACTATAAGTGCACATTGATGAGATGTGACACTTTCTTATTAAGGAAGTAAATACTAAGTTATGACACACACAATGTCACATCAACTTATGCATTGACTCAATGTGGAATACTTCCAAAAGTGTGTAAGAACCAAAGATGGTCAAACACATAAACTTTCTATTAATGTGATGTGACACTTTCTTTTTAAAGAAACAAAAACTATGTTTATGTTTAAAAAGAAATGTTAAGTCTAGTTTATACAAGACTTAAAACTAAAGTGATGAATTACTTATAAGCTAAAGTTTGTACTTTGTCATTAACAAAACTTAGCAAAGATCGTAAAATATAAATAACGTTTTTAGGCGATATTTGTATTAACAAAAAGGATGCATGGAATTTAATATATAAATTAATTGAGTAAATTGCAAATATCGTCCTTATGGTTTGGTTAAATTGCATACTCAGTCCTTGATTTTTTGAAAATGCATGCATGGTCCATGCGAAGAACTTTCGACTACATTTGTTGTCCTTGTCTGAACTAAAATGATTAATATGCCCCCATAAACTTATTATTGTGTTTTCTATAAATTAGAGAATGCCCTCAGATCTTTTTAAGAATACTCACAAAGTTTTTCAAACTCAAATCAAAATCATTATCAAATTCGAATCCTACATATAATATCAAAATTATTTCTTAAGTATACTCCTACATGGCTACATCACATGTTAATATATAGAGTGAATTAAATGGCTGATGGATCTTGAACAATTAGATCAATTACACAGGGACGATCTCAAACAAAAATGTCGGGTGAAATGGGCGATTGAGGGGGATGAAAATACAAGATTCTTTCACTCTCTTCTAAATTCAAGGTATGCTAATTGTTCGATCAACGGGATTCATGTTAATGGTGCTTGGTGTGAAGATCTTGTGCTTATTAAGGGTGCAGCTATGGAACACTTTTTCGCAAGATTTGTGGAAAGAGATATGCTGAGACCAAGTTTCTGTAGTCCTCTTTTCAAAAAGCTCTCCCTTCTTGATGCTTCCTTCCTAGAATCTAGCATAACCTTGGAGGAGATCAAAGATGTCGATTGCGATGGCTCGAAATCCCCGGGGCCTGACGGTTTCAACTTTAAATTTATCAAAGTTTACTGGGATATTATTAAGACTGATGTCATGAATTGTGTGAAACACTTTGAAGCTACTGGGAAGTTCGCTAACGGGTTCGACCCCTCCTTTATTGTTTTAATCCCAAAAAAATCTGACCCGCTTGAGTTTTCTGACTACCGCCCCATCAGTCTTCTTGGCTGTATTTATAAGGTTATTGCTAAGATTCTCGCGTCACGTCTTGCAATGGTAATTGAGTCTATTATTGGCCCGAATCAAACGGCATTCATTGCGGGAGACAAATCCTTGATGGCTGTCTAGTGGCTAACGATATCATTAGGATGGCCAATATGGAGAAGCATAAACTTTTACTTTTCAAGGTGGATTTTGAAAAGGCCTTCTATAGTGTAAACTGAATTTCCTCCAAGATGTTATGAGACAAATGGGTTTCGGGGATAGATGGAGGAAATGGATTGGGGCGTGCCTTTCTTCGGCTTCTATTTCAGTTCTTGTGAACGGATCTCCCCTAAAGGAGTTTAAGATGAAGAGAGGTCTCCGCCAAGGAGACCCTCTCTCTCCCTTTTTATTTCTTTTTGTTGCCGAAACCCTTCAAATCTCCATTCTAGAGGCGTGTAACAAGGGCTTTTTTAAGGGTATCTCTCTTGTGAATGGAGGGGTAAATCTATCCCTTTTACAATATGCGGATGACGCTCTCTTCTTTGGAGAATGGTCAAGGTTAAATGCGAAAAATTTGATTCTGATTCTTAAATGTTTTGAGGAGGCGTCGGGGCTCAAAGTTAACCTTTCTAAGAGTAGGCTCTTTGGTGTGGGGGTCTCTAATTTGGAAGTTGAAAATGTAGCCTCGTCTTTAGGTTGTGCTTATGATCTCCTTCCTTTTTGGGCTTCCAGTGGGTAAGAATACGCGTTACCTTGACGGGTGGAATGAAGTGGTTAATATTTAGAGCTAGGCTTACAGCTTGGAAAGCGAAAACTCTTTCTATTGGCGGGAGGCTCACTCTTATTAAATCTATTCTTGGTAGCTTACCTATATACTATCTTTCTTTGTTTAAAGCCCCTCAAAAAGTCCTTAAGCTTCTTGAACTATTCGTTGTCATTTCTTTTGGGGTTTTAATGAGTCGTAACGAGGTATTTTTTGGGTCAAATGGAATACCATTCTCCTCGATTTCAACTTGGGAGGGTTGGGTATTGGTAGCTTACACGCCAAAAATCTTGGCCTGCTTGGTAAATGGAAATGGCGTTTCCTCATGGAGAAACATGCTTTATGGCACATAGTTATAAGTGCTTTTATGGCGATGATGGTGGTTTTGATTCTCCCTCGGGTTATCATGGAATAAAGGGGGTCTGGTGTGATATTCTCAAAGCAATCTCAAGTATCGAGGACTGCATTCCCAGTTTCATACACTCTTTTGTCCTCAACGTCGCAACTGGGTCTAATATATCATTTTAGAAAGATTCATGGTGTGGGGATGGATCTAAGCTCAGGGATACTTTCTCTAGGCTATTTGCTTTGGAGTCTAATAAAGATTGTTTTGTAAGTGATAGATGGAAGCTTGTAAACGGTGTGTGGGCAGGCAACTGGGCTTGGAGGTTGCCTCTCTGTGGTAGAGCTAAGACTGAGCTCATCAACCCTCTGTCTCTGATTGGTGAGTTGACCCTTAACCCAGATTTGGAAGATAAATGGAAATGTTCCGGTGACACTTCGGGCATATTTAAGGTCAAATCTCTTTCTAAATTATTCAAAACCGCATGCTATCCTGATGGTATTAATGACAAGCATCATATTTAGAATAATTGGATCCCCCGTAAGGTTAACGTTTGTGCGTGGAGAGCTTCTCTAAATAGGTTAGCCACTCGTGAAAACTTAGTCGCACATGGTATGGTCTTGCCCTCGACCTCCTGTCCTTTCTGTAATAATGATGTCGAGAACTTGGAGCATTTTTTAATCACATGTTCTAAAGTGCTACCAATTTGGAGAAAAATATGGAGTTGGTGGGGATTATACCCCCCTGTTTCGTTCCCGTCTTTCTCTTCAAGTGATATTGCTATGGGTAGGATTGGTAACTATAGCTGTCCTAAAATTAAAAAAGTCATTCAAGGGGTCTTTCAATGTGCGCTTTGGGCTATTTGGAGATGGAGAAGCAAGGTGCTGAGCGCATCTGTGGATTCTGTTGCAAAAGAGATTGAGGCTGATATGTTCCCGCTTATTCAACGTGTTTCAAAATCTTGGATGTCTGCTCGCTGCTCTACAAGTGCTGCTAACTGGAATGTTTGGATCCAGCGACATTTTGATTTCTTTGCCCATTCTAATTGATAGTTAGCTGTTGTGGTTTTGGTAGTTTTGTTCTTGTTGGTCCTGTTGTTTTTTTGGTCCCTTCTATTTCTTGTCTCTTGTTTCTTTTAGGCTCCTTCTCGGCGCCTTTTTTTTTAATAATATATTAGCTTTTCAAAAGAAAAACATGTTAATATATTGAGTTTGTAAAATCAAACATAAAACTTATTTGCAGTCATTTACCTTCTTTATTGCATGTAGAAAACCCACAAACAATAATGATTGATTTCGTTTTATAAAATGGAGATCCGAGATATGTATGTTTATGTTCATGTGGGTGTTAGATCTAAAATGAAAATCCCACAGCGTGTCCTAGTGGGTTCGTTGTTAACATTCTAGGGTTATTTTTATTTTTATTTTTTTTTATTATTTTAGGGTTTTGATGAATTTCAATCATTTTGAAATATGAGGATTTTGATAAAATTGAATATTATGTAGAAGTTGAACATTAAGAAGAATTATTGATTTGATTGATTTCGTTTAGAAATTGGAGAAATATAATTAAATGTTGTAGGTGTTTTTGGTGTTTGTTTTAAAAGAAATTAAAATTTTAAGTCTTTTTTTTTTGAAAGGCTTTAAGTCTAAATTAAATGGGTTGATGACAAGGGTAATTTAGGCATCAATTTGGATAACGACCGAAAGTGCAATAACAAGTTTCCTACAGGCTACAGGGATTATGCCTGCACTATTGAAAAGGCAGAGACATAATTTGCAATTTGACCAAACCATAAGGACTATTTTTGCAATTTGCTCATTAATTTATATTGGTGCTTTTTGATATTTTAGATATGAGAATTTGTCGGTTCTGTTTTCAAGTTTATGGGTTATTCAGTATAGGTTCCTCGGTTTGATAAGTCGTAGAGGTTAATCCAAAACTAAACCTAGCAAAATGTTGATTGAATAAAACTAAATCAAACACTTAATTAATATTCGGTTCGATTCCAGTTAAAAGCCATATTCAAGTAGATTTAATAATACGATTTACTAAAAGGTTGGTAAACGACGATAGAATATTTATTGAAATAAATTAGTAGGTCAACTTAAGCATTTCAATAAATAAATAAAATCTTGATTTTAGTATGTTCACCTTCAAATATATCTATACAGCTATACTACATTATAATGCATCTGAGACTATTATATAATTAGAAAATCTTAAAATTTAGACTTTTTATTTCTTATTATGGAAAGATTTCAAATATTGATTGAAGAAGGATTTCAAACATTAATTACAGAAAACTGAAAACTGAAAAACTGAAAAACAGAAAACCTGAAAAACTGAAAACAGAAAAACTGAAAAACAGAAAACCTGAAAAAATGAAACGGGAAAACTGGAAAACTGAAAACTGAAAACTGGAAACTGGAAAAGTGAAAAATTGAAAAATTGAAAACTAGAAAAACAGAAAAACTAAAAAACTGAAAACTTGAAAACCTGAAAACCAAAAGAACCGAAAAAACGAAAAACTGAAAACAAAAAACAAAAAGGTAAAAGCAGAGCAACAGAAAATCTCTGCTTATAAAGCATGAAGACAATTAAACATGTAACCGACCGCAAAATATAGTCACGGGGTACCAGCCGCCGCATTGCGCGGGTACCGTTCTAGTTTTATTTTATGTAACTAAGGAATTTGGGTGATCGGGTTCAGTTTGGTTTAAAACTTTTTAATCTATAAACAAAAAAACGTTGGTTAAATAGGTCGGTTCAGTTCTAACCCAAACCACATACTAATTAAATATAATGATTTGGTTTATTCGATTTGGTTTCAGCCAATTTTATTTCTTGGTTTATTTTTGTGTCAAACCAAACACTGAAACCCTTAATTTTAAATAAGAACTAAATCTCTTCTTAATTATGTAGATGTATTTGTATACTGTATTTTGCGATGATGATTTTATGTTGGAATGAAATAACACAAGTAACCACTTTTTCGATAGCCTAATGGAGTCGACTTTCTTATTACATCTTGATTTCAAAAGTGAAAAGATAGGATTTTGTGCATTTCACCGGTAAACATTTGGTAGTATCCTAGTTTTACAGCAAAATGTTTTGATTTATGTTGACCATTATTTGGTGTAAATATGTTTTAGTTGGATTAGAGAAAGCTATGTTGAACTTACATAAAATTTCGTATTGAAGAAAAGTAAAACTAATAATAAAAAGAGGACTTAAATACGTTTTAGTTGGATTAGAGAAAGCTATGTTGAACTTACATAAAATTTCGTATTGAGGAAAAGTAAAACTAATAATAAAAAGAGGACTTAAATACACCATTGGTCCCTAAACTTTCCCAAAAACATCACCAGGCACCCTAAGTTTGGTTTTTCGTCGCCATGCGTCCAAACTTCATGATTTTGAGGCCGATTGCGTCCCTCGGCCCGTAATCGTGACTTCCTCGTCCCGTTATAGTTCCATCCAATCCCGTTACCTGTTTAGTTGGAGGGTATAATCATATTTTTACCAAGTCGTATTTTTCTCTCTTCCCCTGTACTACCCAGCAGACGTCCAATCCATTTTCCCGCCATAATGTCTAATATAAGTATAATATGTAGTCATTGGTCATCCCTAAACTTGTTGTGGAAGCCTACCAAAAAACCCTAACGCAATGTCAAACATGAAATCTAAAATTTTAAGTGAGAAATCAACTACTACCAACCTCGGACTGACTCTATGGCAGATTACAGATGATCCTTTCTTCGCTGACTTTGAGACAGAGCGAAAGGTTGCAATCAGGCGATATGGTAAGGGGTTTTTGATGATAATATTTTTTCAATTAATGACATGTTATTTAGATTGTTTAAGTAATTTACCTTATAGTTAAGATAACCCTAACAGTGTTTTTGGTATTTGTTTCAATAGCCGATCGTGCTGGTTCCTTTAGCATGAGGTTTCACCACAATGACACTTTCAGAAATTGGCCTAAGAGAATCTATGAAGGAGGTAAGGAATGCCAGGTTGATTTTATTGACATAAATGAGGTTATTGTAGATGAGTTGGATGCTCTTATGGTTCAAATTGGTTATACTGAAGGTCAGACCAATAACTACTATTACTTTGTTAAGCATGGTAGTACAGTTGATGATGGTCTTTGTAGCTTTCGTGAGCCTGAGAATCTTGAGTTACTGAAAGCCATTGTCAAGGAACATAAACTAATTGATGTGTTTGTTGAAATAGGCAAGACTATATTAGAGTTGTCCAAAATGACCCCACAGTCTATTAAGACTGTATTTTTGGAGATGGATGAACCGGCCAGGAGAGTAGCTAGTGCGGCTATCCAATCGTGTTGTAGACGATTGCTATTAGATGACGTAGATAATGAACCCACACTTCAGCCTTTTTTGCAACTAACACAAGTACCCATGGACGTCGCTTCTATTGGTCAATCTAGTCAGTTGCCTCACATAGATCCTGTTTTTTCATCACTGGACATGTCTTCCTTTGGCACCCAACCTGTTGATAACAGTGAGGGTGCATTACTAGTTATGGATAATGAAAATAGTGTTCAGGACCATGAGGATTTTGAGGTTAACCTATTTCGAGTGAGTAAGGCCAAGCCGTTGGAGAAAGTAGTAAGACCATTAGTTGATGGTAATAACAGCTTTGAGGAACCTGACTTGGAAGTAAATCTATTCCAAGTCAATCAGGTTAACCAGTTAGAGAATGTAGCAGGAGGAGCACCTGTTGATGAGAATAACATGGAAGAGGAGGAGGATGCTGAAATAACTCTGTTCCAACAGAGTGACCTTAGTCACTTAAGCAATTTAGGTGATGAGAATAACATGGAAGAGGAGGATGATGTTGAAATAACTATGGTTCAATAGGCTAATCCTAGTAACTTAAGGAATGTAGGTGAAGAGACAATGCAGTCAAATGAAAACAATAATTCTGAGGAGAATGATGTTCAGCTTGCTGTGGTACAAGATAGTAGAAGTCCTGAGTTAGCCAACATAGTTACACCTACCAATAAAAGTGATGATCTCAATTTGGAAATTCAGTTACCTGTGATGGATGATGATTCATTTTACACTGCTTATGCTTCTGAGTCAGACACATGTAACGCCGGGGTGGTGCCAATGGTAAGGCTTGACTCTGTTGATAATGGTGTTGTTAAAACATTCTTTTACAATGGTCAAGGCTTTGACAGTGCAAAACAAGTAAAAGAGAAAGTAAGAGAGCACTCCATTGAAACAAGAAGGGAGTTGCTTTTTCTTAAGAATGACAAAAAAAGAATAAGAGTCAGATGTGTGGGTTGTGTTCCCTTACCAAGCCCATTAGGTACTGATGGACCGGGTATAGGCCCAGTTAGAGGTACATTAACCAGAAAGGGGTTAGAAGCATTGATTGCAGACAAAAATGAACCCTCCCAAATACTCTGCCCATGGTTATTGCTTGTCGGCAGGGATGGTGAAACAGAATCTTGGTCAGTGAGAAAACATAACGATCAACATACATGTTTGCAATCAAGGGCCCTCAAACATTTTGACCTTAACTTTATCTCAAAGCAAATAAAAGAAAAGATTAAGAACAACCCACGGATCCCTGTGAAGTCTGTTCATAATCAGCTTACCAACCAATTTGAGCTTGAAGTATCAATGCAGAAGGTATTAAGGGCCAAGAAAATTGCAGTCACAGGGATTATGGGGGAATTCAAGCTACAATTCACCATGTTGAGAGACTATGTTCAAGAGTTGAAGAAGAGGAATCCTAATACAACAGTTGTGATTCATGTGGAACGGCCCGCAGATGATAATCTTCCAACAAGAGAATTTAAGAGACTGTATGTTTGTTTAGGTGCTTTGAAGGAAGGATTTAAAGCCTGTCAGAGACAGTTGTTGGGGATAAATGCTTATCCAATTGATGGTCCTTTGAAGGGTCATCTTCTAGTAGCTGTGGGAATTGATAGCAACAATGGTATATACCCATTAGCTTATGCTTTTGCTGAATCAGAAAACACAATAGCATGGACTTGGTTTCTTCATTGTTTATCAGATGATCTTGATCTTGATGCAAATTCAGTCTTCACTTTTGTTACTAAAATGCAAAAGGTATTCCCTTAAACTTGTAATGATTCCAATTTGCTCTGTTTTTAAAAAGAGACTAAATAGATCTGTTTTTTTGCAGGATGTTATATCAGCTTTAAGAGAAGTTTTTCCAAATGCTGAGCACATATATTGTCTTAAAACCATACATGAGAAAATGAAAGTTCATTGGACCGGAAGGGCCTTCAAAGACCATCTGTGGAGATGTGCAACAACTGCAACTGTTGTACAGTTTGAGAAATCAATGGATGCTTTAAAGATATTTAGTCAAGCTACCCATGCTTTGTTAAATAAGATACCACCAATCCATTGGTCAAGGTCACATTTCTCATGTAAGTCATCTGTCTGTGTCACTTAACTTGTATACGTTAAGGTACTATGAAATGTATAAGTAAAATATCTTTATTTGTCTTGTTTAGGGCGACCTCATTCTGATGTGTTACTTAATAACATGTGTCAAGTGTTTCATGAGAAGATAAGTGAGGGTATAAACAAACCAATAATTACAGCATAGAATACATCAGGGAATACTGTATGAAGAGGATAATGCATGTTGTGACGGTCATTAATAAGAGTAACGGCCCACTAACACCCACTGCACAACACATGTTAGAAGGTAACAAGAAAGATGTTGTTAGGTATAAAGTTTTATGGAATGGAGGAGATAAATTTCAGGTAACTGGACCATGGGGTGACCAGTGTGTAGTTAATGTTGTAGAGAAGTCCTGTACTTGCAATAGATGGGAGATTACAGGTTTACCATGTAAACATGTTGTTGCTACCAATTGGAATATGGCTTTGAATAGACAACAAGTAGGGGCAGTTGAAACATGGGTTCATCCTTGTTACTATCTCAACACTTGGGAAGCAACCTACATACACAATGCGTCCCCCATAACTAGCAATGAGAATTGGGAAAAATCGTCTGTGCCAACAACTATTGTTCCACCAAAGACTCAAGCAAATGCAGCAAAATCAACTAGTAAAAAAAGAGTAAGGTTAGCTCCTGAAACTGAAGAGATTGTCAAGAATGGTAAACTGTCTAAGGCTTGGAAGAGTGTAAGGTGTGGTGTTTGTGGCATTGTTGGACACAACCGAAAAACATTGTCTTGGCTATGGTGGAACCCAAGCTAGTCAAAATGGCCCTAAAAGACAAAAAAGTTCAAGTGGTAAGGGAAAAGGCAAACAAGTGCCTCAAAAGGTTGCATAAAAAAAGACACCTCCTACAGGTAACAAAATTACAGCAGATAAACAATCTGAAGGTACAGGTGTTGCTGAAAGTCAAGATGTTGCAGCTGAAGGTACTTGTGTGCAATCTGGAAGTCAAGAGCAAGCTACTCAGGATGTTGCAACAGACAAAGAAGGTGAAGTAGCAGGTGTTGGATCTGTGAGTCAAGATCAAGCAATTAAGAATCCCAGCAAAGTTAGTGAATCCCAGTGTCAACCCAATCAAGATGATCATTCATAGTCTCAATCTCAGGTTCATTCAACTTGTGTGCAAGCAGTTTCAGTTTCATCCCAGCCTACTACACGAAGATTGACTAGGCAACAGGCTGCAATGGACAGGATGATGCCCTCACCATAGATCAATTCTGTTATGCTATTGAACTAAACAATATTTCTTTATGTTTGCTATGGACAAGTTATGTATTCTAATTATCATGCTTTGAAAAGTATGCAATTTTATGCAGTTGGAATTATATCCATTTGCATTATCTATGGAACCATGTTATGAATCTGTATTTTAAATGTGTATAATTGTATCTTGTGTGGACTGTATGTTATAGCAATGTCTATGACTGCAGTACCTTGTATTGCAACTTGACAAAGTCAAAACGAACCAAAGTCAAAACATCATTACAATGTTGACATTTAAAAGACAAACCTAACCAAATTCATAAGCATCTACATAACAATAAGATATACACAGCAAAAGAACAAAATTCATATCCATGTAGGAAACAAAGTTACTACCATTCAATAAAATCTAAACTTAGAACATACAAGAGAAGATAGTTTGATCAAGGTTATAGCACTACCATGATGGCCTAACAAGTAATTACATTTCCACAAAACACAAAACACGGCCATCATACATTAAAGCTAAAAAAGTTAACCAAGTGCATAAACAATCAAGAACAATATCCAACTGAGCACAAGGTAAATCTTCCACTTTCACACATCACCTTGAGCAACTTCTAATCTTTACTCGAGCTCATTTCTCCCCCTCAAAAGGCCTGGTATGATCATTCTTGAACGAGCGCACATTTCAGGATCATACCATCCTATCCAACGACAAGAAGAACCTGAATCATGAATATATCAACTCATTAACCAACCTTCACTCTTACAATGTACTTTGCTACTTGCGAAAACAATCTAATACAATAAATCTAAAAACGCACTTACTTCATCAGGACAACATATAGAATCGACGCCCTGGATTGGCCGATGTCCACGAAGTGCGAGTAATAGCTTGCTTACCACACCAGCAGCGTACCATGTTGAAGGAAGTAAAGTTTTGGAGGAAAACTTAGGGATGATGAGTGACAATACAATTGTGACCCAAAGTAATATAGGGAACTTGGACACTGTACAACGGTTGGAAACTAGAACGCTACAGTGAATGACGATTTTGCCCTTTCAAAAATCACGTGGAAGTCACGATTAAGGGCCGAGGGACGCAATCGGCCTCAAAATCATGAAGTTTGGACGCATGGCGACGAAAAACCAAACTTAGGGTGCCTGGTGATGTTTTTGGACAAGTTTAGGGACCAACGATGTATTTAAGTCTAAAAAGAGGCTATGAAATTATAAAAACGTAATAAAAAAGAGATGATTTATACACTTTAACTTTTTTATTTACACACTTAAATGTAGAAACAGTTAAAACAAATGTCAATAATAAGTAGTATACAAGTATCTAATAAATACATTTGAGTGTCCTAATCAAATATAAATCGGTTCCAATAACAAAGACATTGCTAAAGAGTGTTAATATCCTTATATCCGGGACCAAAACGTTTAATACTAAAGGCCTGAAGGGTATAAAATACCCTTTTGTGCCACTAGCATGAGCATGACATATCACTACCTTTTCTGAGTTTTTCCCTCTTTGACTAGTTAAAATTTGAAAAGGAAAGGGTGAATCATTGATTCATTGGTAGATGTTCCATTTTGCTGAAACCAAGAAAACACTGCATCATATACTTTGCATTCTGCTCATTGTATTTGCGTGCTCACAAAAACACAACCTTTCCTTTTCTTTACACTATAGATAATAGATTTAAATTCACAAATAATGTGATTTTTAAAATCTTACTAAAAATACAGCATATAAGTTTGAATTGCAATTTCAGTTGTCAAATTAAAACTATGTAAAGGGCCACCCCCAACCACCATATGATCATATCGAAAGTGGATTTTCCTATTTACCTGTTCAAAATAAATAAATAAATATATAAATGGACTACAGTAGATATTTGTCAATTTTATTAAATACAGATGCAACCATGCAGGGTCACAAGGTATATGTGAATGATTGCTTTCTACAATCTACATGCACCAAAATTTTTTTTGGGTAAAGTACATGCACCAAATTAACTCTCACTAGATCTCCATTTTTCTTGCTATTTTCTTAATTTTACTTGTTTAGCTATACTACCCATGTTATCTAATTTTACATTATTAAATCAAAAGTACCCTAATATCGTACATCATCAAATTTAATAATAGGACGAAAATAATATGATGCATATAGTGTGTATGAGCTAAACCATTCTAGCTAGCTTACGACAGAAAAACGAAAACTCATCATCTTAGATACAAGTTTCTTCGGAAATGATGGATCATTTTGTCATACCGACAGCATAATGTACAACATCATATATACTAGAACTCAAAAGTACCATATGTCTTTTGCTATCGATCTCTCTTTTCAATTCAATGTACCAAATAGGTTCATCAACATGCAATATTATTGAAGCAAATGGGCATGTGAGCATGTCCATTAGACTACAAGTTAACAAGATGGTTGTGATAGGGAAAGACAAAAGACCCACCCAAATATATTGCATTTACATACTTCTTATTTTCTTCTGTGTTAAATTTTTTGATAATGTGATGGGTATTTGGTACATACATCTTATCTAGTAAAATTGGCACGTCGACACTCGACAAAATCAATCAAGATTTGCAATGATTTCAGGATAAATAACATTATAAGGATGAGGTACAAGTCATGTAACATTAAAATGAAGGCAATGGGGGACAATGACACAATGTGACATACCATTTATCCTCAACTGTTATCCAACATTAATAATTGTTGTTGATGGTCTGATGTAAATACAACGGGACCAAAAATACGTATGTTTGCGTACTATTCTACTCCATTGTAAAATTTATTTGGGTACTCATATAGCAACACCCCTCAAGTACTAAATATCTTATACAAATACTCTAGTCGCACGGTTGAGCAAAATTATAATATACGGTCGAGCAAAATTATAAATAGGGGGTGTTTATATAGGAGGTAGGGGGTGTTTATAAGAATCACCCGATTTATTTATCCTAATGTTATGATCAGTGTTTGAAAATAGTTTTTAGTTTTTGCGACATATTTTTTCATTTCCGGCCAAATTTGCTTTCCTATAAAAAATAATGACTTTTGAAAGGAAATTAATAAATAATCTAGTCAGCTTTTAAACGAACTGAAGGATGAGTGAGACTGATAGGCAAAAAATGGTGCCGACTACACACTTAATTAATTAAAAATTAAGAGCATGAATTTAACCGTTATTGGAAAACGACCATAGTTTATAAAAACAAAGGAAGCTATAGACGACTGGACATGACATTCAATATGTTCAGACTATTTGAAAATAATGTTTGCTAACATGTTAAGACAAGATATATAAAGTATTGTACATAGTTATAGACTTATAGTACATAGTTGTATGCATGTTTTAACTTGTTAGCAAAACTTTTTTGTAAACGAGTATTGATTGGCATATATAAATAGTATGCTTAACTATATGACTAAATCAATGTGTGTTATGCAAAGAGACCAACTTCTTCACATACTAATAACTTATTGACACATTTAGTTAGACACATAATTAGTCACGTTTTTAAGCCTCACGAACATTTTTCTTCGTAGCTTAGTACACAGAAAATACCTATTACAGTATGTGAAACAATAAGCTTCAATATAAGATCTATGAAACATAATGCAAGAGACTGAAAAATACTAATGGATTTTTTTTTTTTTTAAATTCTCAGCATCGTCATCAGCACTAAACAAATGTTAATCAGTAAATTACGTTACAATGATTACCATTCACTCATATCTCAACAACAAAAGTATGTGTTGTGATTAAATAATCAGAAGCTATTGAGTTTCTTTGCAACAAATTAACAAACTGTTGGTGGGCATGATTTAGTCACCTTCATATGGAGTTGGCTTGATTTTAAAACTGAAATCAATAATAAAAATCCGTAAATGGGTACAAAAGTAATCCCTAATTCACCAAACATCACATATCTGGTAACCTAACTTCGATTCATTTTGAACAAAAAGTAAAAGTAAAAATTACCTGAGATTGAAATTGGTTGATTTGTGATGAAACCATACAACATGGAGAATACGAATGTGCATTTAGATGCATCTGAACAATATTTTGAGTTTCAATTCATCCGTATTTTTGTGATATGATTTTCAAAATGCAAATGGATCATAATCATATGGAGAATACAATATGGAGAATACGAATGTGCACTGAGAATACGAATTAGGGTTTAGGAATTTGAATTGATTTGAATGATAAAATTGGAATCAATTCAAAATAAGCGAGTGAAATCAGGAAACCCTGATTCATGTGATATGATTTTCAAATGTATAACCGATTCATGTGAGAGGATTAAGGAAGCCATATATGTACATAAATGAGGATGCAGATAAATTAGGGGGAGAATATTGAATGTGTTGAAAATGAGGTGAAAGTCAAAGGAATAGAGAGATATGTAACGCCTAAATTCAATGGCTTATTGATTTTGTTTTTCAAGATGTTTCACAAAAACCACTTTGGCATATTGGTTGGAGTGTTGGTTGTTTACATGGGAGACTGGGGTTCGATTCTCACTTGTGTCAAATTTTTTAATCCAATTCCGCAAAATTTGATGGAATTGTTAGTGCTGACTGGACATTGCACTTGATGAGTAGGCATTAAAATTGTGCTGACTGGACATAGGACATGATGAGTCATCATTATGTGCTTCATGTACAATCTTCAAAGCATCAAGTGCAACTCATATGTAGCCTCTTATATATATAAAGATAGTACATAGTTGTATGCATGTTTTAACTTGTTAGCAAAACTTTTTTGTAAACGAGTATTGATTGGCATATATAAATAGTATGCTTAACTATATGACTAAATCAATGTGTGTTATGCAAAGAGACCAACTTCTTCACATACTAATAACTTATTGACACATTTAGTTAGACACATAATTAGTCACGTTTTTAAGCCTCACGAACATTTTTCTTCGTAGCTTAGTACACAGAAAATACCTATTACAGTATGTGAAACAATAAGCTTCAATATAAGATATATGAAACATAATGCAAGAGACTGAAAAATAGAATATCTAATGGATTTTTTTTCTTGGTAAAAGGGTTGCTACCCTAGTAAAATATTTTCTTCCATAGTTCCATAACATAATTAAGGTATCTTTATTTTGAGTGCTTAACATCATTACGATTCATAATGTAAAACCAACTTGTAGGAAGATTTCATTTTAATGTACCATTTTTTTTTGGCAAGGGAGGGTGTGTTTAATCGATAATTTCCTTGATTTCTTTGATTCACCATATTACAATATATAAGTACATAGAATGATCTAAAATCAAGCAACATGGGCTTGGACTGCCACACACAACAACTAGCCTATGGGCTAAACATAAACCACGACTAACACTCCCCGCAGTTTGAGCGGGAGGAGATGAAACTTTAACTAGTGCGAAATTCTTCAATATTGTCGGAGGTAGACCTTTCGTGAAGATATCCACGTACTGGTGACGAGATGGAACATGAACACATACATGACCCATGATAATCATATCATGAACAAAATGAATGTAAATATCAATGTGTTTTGTTCATTGATGTTGCACCGGATTAACAGATAAATAAACAGCATTAACGTTATCACAATACACAATAGTAGTCGTCAAACAACCCAGTAGCTAACTATATGAAGCATAATTTTATATACTTTTTTGTTTTTCCAATAGCTAACTACATGAAACATAATTTTATAAGC
This sequence comes from Artemisia annua, assembly GCA_014162995.1. Lineage (NCBI taxonomy): Eukaryota > Viridiplantae > Streptophyta > Magnoliopsida > Asterales > Asteraceae > Artemisia > Artemisia annua. Next base: position 151,070 of record LBNU01005768.1, on the reverse strand, counting down.
TATGATACATCCACAAAGAACCACAATAAAACATCCACAAAAATGAGGCGACATGTTTTGATTGGTGGCTTTTTAAATAATTTATCTCTCTTCTCTTTAATTAACCCAATCACAACATGTCACTTCATTTTTGTGGATATTTCTTTGTGGCTCTTTTGTGGATGTAACATAAATGTTTTTCAGTTATGGACTCAAAGTTGGTATAGGAAAGCTAAAGTTTTTAGGATTACAAGTTGAAACATCATGACTTATTAGAGGTTTGAAGTTGAATTATTGCACCTTCATACCACATTCTTTAGTGTTTTTTGGATGTTGCTCTCGGTTTTACTCGGTTATTATCATGTTGTTTTCATATCATTATCGAGTCCCTTGCTGTACTTTTTATTATTTTCATATCATAGAACATACCACGACTACGAAAATCTATCAAAACCATTACTTTTTAGTCTAGGATTCACAAAAGATTGACTATATATAGTCAAAGATTCTGCAATTGGACGGCAAGAAAATGCCTAAAAGAACATTTTGTTTAGATAAATGCACAGCACCCAATTGACATATAGTAACAAAACTTTAATGCATAGAATACAGAGTGGTCAATCTACAACTTAAGCTAAAGAGGGTTAAAGATAATAAACTAATGCAAATCCTTGACATACTAGTCACCATCCAAGATTTAAATTCAAATGAGAGTGATTAATCTAGCATTTTATATTAATTTTTTTTAGAAATTTATTAATAAAATTTTCTAAATATAAAAATCTGCTACTTTGTGAAAATCATGATTAACGTGTTATGAACCGTTCCATGGTTCACCTAAGAACCAAAGAAGGATCAACAACTGATACGAACTGACCGGTTATAGTAAATATGATCCACTTAGACATTTTGCCTCTGGGTTTTGCTCTTGGCAAATACTTCGTAACTTAACACGTCTACCGTTCATGGTTCATTTAAGAACCGAAGAAGGACCACAATTGATACAAACCTACCTATTCTTGGTACATATACTTTGTACCACAACACGTCAACCAAGTCAATGTCATATTCAATACCACTGAGATCCCAGCATCTCCTCTATTTTATGGCGACGTGGGACATGGAATGGAACATAATGTTTATATAATTGTTTGAAACTACACATATTGCAGAAGACAAATCCTTATTTGTATTAGGAAAAGGTAAATGCTTTGATTAAAAACAAAACAAAAAACGAAGTACATAGTTTCAAAAGGCAGCTACTATTTTTGAAGTTTGTCCATAGAACATGCTGGACGGTAAAGTTTCTACTAAAATGTGTGTAGGTGATGATAAGGAGGACAAACTTAAGATTATGATAAACCTTATGTGCAAAACGTTCTATTTAGAGTAATGATGAAACGGGGAAACCTATGGATGGGTTGGATATATAATAAGAAAACTTTCTGCACAATGAAACCGGAATATTTATACTACTAGTTATCATATATCCAAAGATTTTAATTGGAACATAAAAGTATCCATGCAAATTAAACAAAGAGTTGAAACTTTTTGTCCTGGGCTTTGCTTATAAGAGTTAAAAATTCATGTTCTAAAGCAAAAGAGTTAAAAATGGGGCATTTACAGAAAAAGGGGGTTGGGATTTGGGTGTGGTGATGAAGTCTTTTATTGGTGGTGCACAAACAAAACAAAAAAAATACCAACGGATTACATAAGTGGTCCAACAAGTCCCAAGCGAGGTGTACTAGCGAGGCCTTAGGCGAGTTTCTATTGCTTTTAAGTGGTCCTTGATAGTGACATAGTTGAGAGTGACATATAGTGGTTATTCTCGTAAAATAAGTAAAAACGGTTCATTCTTGTAAAACATATTCTAAAAGAGTTCGGTTTCGTAATTGGGTTTTTTTATTATTTTCATATCATAGAACATACCACGACTACGAAAATCTATCAAAACCATTACTTTTTAGTCTAGGATTCACAAAAGATTGACTATATATAGTCAAAGATTCTGCAATTGGACGGCAAGAAAATGCCTAAAAGAACATTTTGTTTAGATAAATGCACAGCACCCAATTGACATATACGGAGTAGTAACAAAACTTTAATGCATAGAATACAGAGTGGTCAAACTACAACTTAAGCTAAAGAGGGTTAAGGATAATAAACTAATGCAAATCCTTGACATACTAGTCACCATCCAAGATTTAAATTCAAATGAGAGTGATTAATCTAGCATTTTATATTAATTTTTTGTAGAAATTTATTAATAAAATTTTCTAAATATAAAAATGTGCTACTTTGTGAAAATCATGATTAACGTGTTATGAACCGTTCCATGGTTCACCTAAGAACCAAAGAAGGATCAACAACTGATACGAACTGACCGGTTATAGTAAATATGATCCACTTAGACATTTTGCCTCTCGGTTTTGCTCTTGGCAAATACTTCGTAACTTAACACGTCTACCGTTCATGGTTCATTTAAGAACCGAAGAAGGACCACAATTGATACAAACCTACCTATTCTTGGTACATATACTTTGTACCACAACACGTCAACCAAGTCAATGTGATATTCAATACCACTGAGATCCCAGCATCTCCTCTATTTTATGGCGACGTGGGACATGGAATGGAACATAATGTTTATATAATTGTTTGAAACTACACATATTGCAGAAGACAAATCCTTATTTGTATTAGGAAAAGGTAAATGCTTTGATTAAAAACAAAACAAAAAACGAAGTACATAGTTTCAAAAGGCAGCTACTACTTTTGAAGTTTGTCCATAGAACATGCTGGACGGTAAAGTTTCTACTAAAATGTGTGTAGGTGATGATAAGGGTGGTTAGACCATAAAAATGTATGTGGTACTAATGTTAATAAGGCTGGTTAGACCATAAAAATTATGGAATAACCACTCCTAAAACCTAATCCTAATCCAACTCATTTTCATGACTTGTTTTCATTTTGTTAATAAACAAATTCAAATGGTGTCTTATTTTTCTTGATACATCAACTCAACAACTTATGCATTCATTTAAAGTCAAGGAGTTTATATTACAAGTTCAATGTTCAATTTTTTATTTTATTATTATTATTTTTTTTTATTATTTAAAACTGTATCAAATAAAGAAGTCACAATTTTAGTGTGATATTGGTAATGATAATGATTAACCTTAAACATGAAGTCAAATCAAATGATATAAAATGACAAGAAAAATCATAAGCAAATGCATCTTTTGATGTGGAGACTAGAAAGAATTATAAAAGCAAACAAAAAGTTAGTGAGATCCCACATCGATTGAAAGAGTGAAGTTAAAGAAAAGGGATGCTGTATAAAATGGGAAAGAAGCGATAGGAATAATCACTTACCTGGATGGGGTCTATGAGTGATCAAGAAGGCTCATGGCCTAGGTTGGTGACCTCCATTGCACTTAGGAGGGGTGCCACCCTAAGATCGGCCCAAGTGGTCGAGTCTACATCGTAATTTGTTGCTGCGGGGGCCTGCGTTAGCGCGGCCCCTGACCAATTCTCTAGTTCAATTAAATCTTGTGTACTTGCTATTTCTGTTGTTATTGTTGTTTGTTCTATTGTTGCATCTTTAATAACAGGGCTCAAGATCTTTCTATTTGTTCAAATTCGAATTGTTTGATGTGTTGATGTAGGATTCTACTATCAAAAACCAAATTAGCATTTGATTAGTCTTAAGCCTGTGCCCTAACAAGATGGCTAATTTGATTAGCCATAGCTGTAAGGCTGAAACTTGAACCGTGAAGAACCCACAATGTCTTGCAGCTATTGCAAACTTTTATTAACTTGGTACTCTGAATGCCTCTCCAAAGTGGTTTGTTGTCAAAATCACAACAGTTGTTTCATGAGACATCTTGGTCACGATAGAGACTATTTTATATGATAAAATAAGTTACCGAAACATATTAAAAGTATTATTTAACATAATCTTAGAACATTAGTTTCTTTAATTTCAAACTGCTATGATTTTGACTTTGCGTTTTGCATGAAAAAGAATTCCACGAGTAACCCGTGCTAAAGATAGTTAAAGAATACTAACATCTTAACGGTTTTTTCTTGCTTCCACGAGTAACCCGTGCTAAAGACCAAAACATCTGCTCCACAGCTCCAGCCCATTTCTGTGAGAACCAGTGAAGTCTCCTGCAAAAATTATACAACCATTTCGGCTTCCATAGTCGACTAAACAATCAGAGACCACCATTCCTAGAAAGAAAGATAATGGTTACTTTTGCATTCGTTTACAGTATAAGTTATACGCCATTTTTTCAGCTTAGAATCTGTATTCATTTTCCACGCACTATTCTATTTTGATTTCTTTTCAAAATTCAGAGAATGTAACTCACAGAATGAAATTATTATCGAGGACCCACTCATAATAAAATAATGCCTTTCCGCTCCTTAATTTCAAACTTTAAACCATTGCCACTGGCAATAATTGACTTGCTAAAATACTAAAATAAGGGTTGGGTTACTTTAGTATCAGCTATTAACATCAAATATACAACAATGGCTTATCACGAGACCAAAACAAGTTCTGCGTGTTTACTATATTATTATTTTTTTGTTAAACTAGACAAATTTTCAGTGGTACATACAGAATGGAGCACTAACAATATTAGAAAATTATAAATAGAAAACTAGTAAGTCACGAAAACAGTCATTTTAGCGTGTTTTAGTTCCACTTTTAATGTCTGCTGAATGTCTAAAGCGGTACATTCAGATGTTGTAGGAAGCCAAAGATTATAAATATGCAGTGTAAATGTGCACTATATATGTGATGCAAAAGGACAAACGAGACCAGGTTCGGCCACATGTCAACGCAAGTCCTTCCAACAGGTCACTGTACATCCTATGACTTATGGGTATAGAACATGGAGATTCATTTATGGATAGGACGAAAAAGTTACAGTAAACTTAGATTAAGATACAAAAAAAAATNTACAAAAGTCGAATTAACTCAGTCTGTTCAGACTCATACAAAAACTTGCCTGTTTTAAACGGTTACCCAACCTTCCTGCCTGACCCATTTTCACCGCTAAGATTTATATCAGGTCGGTATGTTTTTATGGACCGCCAGATAGAGGTTGCATGCAGATAGCTTTTCACCATAATCATTATAAGGGAGGTACTATAGGTAAATATAGGGTGGCAGTTATAATAAAGAAGCCTATTACGTTCATATATCCAACCGTATTTTGAGTTTCTATATATGCGTTCATGAGACCTGATTAAAAGTCTATACAGTATTGTTTATCTATACATACGCGGCCATTTAGTCAGAAGCTAAAATTCAATTTGACGGAAAAGAAGTAAAAGTAAATGACAATATACAAATGTAAGGGAAGTCGAAAAAGAAGCCTGTTTAAGAAGAGAGCAAGTGAACTAACCTCATGCGAGTAAAGTACTTGCACGTCTAACGGCATCTAACGGTTAACAATACTCTTCAATCTTCACTTATAAGGATCCATATAAGCTTCTGTTTACCTTCGTATTTCATCTTAGTTTTTCTTAATAGCTATGGGAAAGGGGATCCAAACAAACGACCCCAAATGTCAGACGGACCAAACACCTTCGCAATCCATACTAAGCATTTGGCGGTTGCGCCATCTGGAGTCGATTTGAGAAATATGTATCTTCCTTGCTTTGGACATTCTGTCAGATGATGGTTCTTCAGTGGCTATAAGGAAAGTTACCTTTATAATTCCGAAGGGGTGGACCAGATATCGTCATATATGAAGCTTGATAGCTAATCATATGATGGTTGATCCATATCAGGTTGATCATCTGAAACTTTTGTGTTCTTAACTTTCGTAAATTCTTGTTGCACCTTCAGTGGCTTCAACCAGAAATTATCAATCAGGAAAACTGAATTGAGTTTGAGGTTGATAGATGTTATCTTGCCTCTGATAATAAGTAATCAAGTTAAGGCCAAATCACCAATAACGGAACCCTGCTCCAAAATGATGGAACTGATACGAGTCCCTAACTATAATAGACCGACTGCAATCTTTGAAACATACTTTATCCAATTATGGTGGCACAAACGAAGATTCTTCATAACACGCAAGGGAACTGCGTTAGACAATGTCAAAAGACCAAATGTGATGGCTAACTTCTCACTGTGTATACATGTAGACGAGTCCTTTTGTTCCTGCTCCAAATGACCAAATCATTCAAAAGACTGTAACGATCTTGTACATATCCAAATATCTGCAGCCCGTTTCTTAAGATCCTCTAAATAATCATATATCTCATTGGCTAGTGGGTGAAGTCGATCACCAACAAAGAATGAATGAACTGTTTCTTGACCTCAATCCAGCTACTTCCCGACACTTTCTTCATGCTTCTATCTTTCATAAACTTTTTCGTTCGGTTGCTTTCATCCCATTTTCCAGAAACCGCGTACATATTTGATAATAAAACATAAGTGTCTGAATCTTCCGGTTCTAATTCAAGAAGGCGTTTTGCTGTAGATGGTGTCATCTTAGACACCTTTGCCTCTCGGTTTTGCTCTTGGTACAAATACTTCATACCAAAACACGTCTGCCACGTCAAGGTCATGTTCAATACCATTAAGCACCTAACATTTCTTCTATTTCATGTTGATGTGAGCCAAGGAAGTAACATAATGTTTATATTTTGGTTTGAAACAGAACATATTTGCATAATACAATTTCTTTTTTGTTTTTGGAAAAAAGAAGAAGCTTTGGTTAAAAACAAACAAGTACATAGTTCCAAAAGTCAACTACTAGTTTTAAAGTTTGTCCATAAAACTGCTAGACAGTAAGCTAGCTTTCGATTGTTAAAAAAGGCTGTTTAGACCAATGTTTTGTAAAACGGAGCTTTGTTTGGCTCAAATGTATGTGAGTAATATTTATGCATTCATCTAAGCTCAAGGAGTCTGTTACAAGTTGAGTGTCTTCTCTTATTTAAGACTATTGAATATAGAAGTCATGGTTTTAGTGTAGTCATCTTTAATGTACTAGAGAAGCAAATGAACAATTTATTTAGATCCCACATCGTTTGAGAGAGGAAAGTTGATGGGAGGGGGAGCTTTATAAAAAGGGAAATATGCAATTGGTTTAGGTACTTACCTGGATGGGGTCTATGAGTGATCAAGAAGGCTCATGGCCTAGGTTGGTGACCTCCATTGCACCTAGGAGGGGTGCCACCCTAAGATCGGCCCAAGTGGTCGAGTCTACATTGTAATTTGTTGCTGCAGGGGCATGCGTTCGCGCGGCCCCTGACCAATTCTTTAGTCAAAATTTGTTGTGCTGGTATTTGGTTCTTGGTATGTTGTCAAGGCTTACATTTTGGAGTCTGTTACAAGTTTAGTGTTCCATAATGTCTTGAAAACTATTACTTTTTCAAATTGTATTTATGTCAAAATCACAAGTAACTGTTGTTTCATGCGAAATCTTGGTCACGAGAGACTCTATTCAAAGGATAAAATAGATTTACCAAAATAGGTATGGTAGATATAGTGTTAGAATATATTTACTTCTCGTAAAAAATTAGTCTCTTTCAATCTGCTATGATTTTGATTTTGCATTTATGTATGGAAAGAAATAATAATAGGTTTTAAGAGACTTCCAAAATCACTCCATGACATCCATTGTCTTGTTCAATGTACGGTTTTTCCTGGAAATTTGAAATACCATCCACTGGATAAAAGAACCATGGTGAGTATAAAAAGCAAACATAATTTTTTATAGGCCAAATTTGGGTTACAATTTACTGGAAATGAGCTAACGATAGTTGAAGAATACTAAAGTAACATCTTGCGGGTTTTGTCCAAGGTTCCACCACTGACCCGCGTGAAGACATGTACATCTGCTTCAGCCCATTTCTGTGAGAACCAGTGAAGTTTATCAACTCTAATGGCTTGTTGGCTTCTTTTGAAGCATTTTGCGGCGGATGATCAATGACCAAGATAAAACACACTCAGTAGTACTAGATTGTTGATTGGTTGAATTGTAGTCTTGAAACATAATGGAAAAGAAGCCTTTGTATTGGGTCATTAGGTTTCCATGCTCTTTGTATATTGTTGAAAGGTTTGAGACTCCTTGTGAAAGCATGCACAGTAGAGGACCCTTATTGGTTTTTCCTATGAAGTATCCTGCGAAAACAATACGACCATTTCGGCTTACTTAATAACAATCGGAGACCACAATTACATAAAAGAAGGACAATGGTTAGTTGTACATTCGTTTACAGTTTAAACCATTTTTTTATTCAGCTTACAGCCTGTTTTCATTTTCCACCCACTAATCTATTTTGATTTCTTTTTCAAAATTTAGAAATGAAACTTTTACTATATTTTTTCCGTTAAACCAAACATACTTTCAGTGGTACAAACAAAAAGGAACACTAACAATATTATAAAATTCTATACATAAAAAATTGATGAGACATGATAACTGTCATTTTAGCTTGTTTTGGTGCAACGTTTCTCTGTTAATGCCCTTTTAATGGATGTTGTAGGAAGCCAAAGATTATACAGATGCAATGTAAATGTGCAACTAGAGGTCACACTAAATATGTGACCCGATAGGACAGATGAGGCCAGGTTTGGCTAAGGTCCACTTAACTCATTCCCACAGTCACTGGAAATCCTATGGCAAATGGGTATGGACCATGGAGATTCAATTATAGATTGGTCAATTGTCTATTCCGGTTATGTTTTACGTAGCAAATAAGGGATTTGGGTCTAAAGTCGCCCCAGATGTACTTTTAATGCATAACACCTCCAAAATCATTCTATAAAGGGAAGAACAGATAGCTATAAAGACCTTATATTTGGCCACAGGAAATATGTTTGATAATGTTTCAAATCAAGTGTTCTACTGGTGTTAGATGTTTTTGTTTAGTAGTCACAAAGCTCGGAATTAATGTTACCTCAACCAACCTGCACGGCCCATTTTCAACCTCTAAGATTTTTATCAGGTTGGTATGCGTTTAGGATCACCGGATAGAGGCTGCATGCAAATCACTTTTCACAATCATTACCGCGGATGTATAAAAGATAACTATTAGCGCTGGCAATCATACTAAAGAAGCATATTACGTTCATTCTTCCTAAAGTAGCTTTGAGTTTTTACGCAGGAATAAAGAACCATACATTTGAAACTATGCATGCATAAATCCCGATTAAAAGTCTTACCAGCAATGTTATCTATATATAATTAGTACTTTGATTAACGCTGTTCATTTGGATTTGGAAGTAGATGAATACATGTTCTCAAAGCTATGCAATTAGTCAGAACTCAGAAGCTTAAATTCAGTTGGACGGAAAAAGAGAAATCGCAAATGACAATATGTCCAAGAAAGTACAATATACAAATGCAGCCTGTCAAAAGAAGAGAGCAAGTGAACTAACATCATTTCGATAAAGAACTTGCACATCTAACGGTTAAATACTCTTCAGTCTTCACTTCCGAGGATCAATATAAAATTATAAACTGCTATTCACCGTTGTGCTCCCTCATCAGTTTTTCTTACTGGATACCCGGAAAAGCGGCAGGCACGACCCCACATGTCAGACAAACCAAATACCTCCAAATTCCAAGCTAAGCGCTTGACGGTTGCACCATCCAGGTCAATATGAGAAATATGTAACTTCCTTGCTTTGGAAATTTCAAGCTAAGCACTGCAAAGGGAAGTTGACTTTATAATCCCAACCAAGGGGTGGAGCAGGTATTGTCAAATTTGAAGCTAAATAGCTAATCATATGATAGTTGGTCCATCTCGTGTTAATCGTTTGAAACATTTGTTCAGTGGCTTCAACCAGAAGTTATCAATTATGAAAACTGAATTGAGTTGAGGTTGATAGATGTTATCTTGCCTCTGATCATTAGTGATCAAGTTAAGGCATCCAAATCACCAATGGTCTTTGCATGAACAGACCCCTGCTCCAAAATGATGGAACCGATATGAGTCCCTAACTATAATAGACCGACTGCAAATCTTTGACACATACTTTATCCAATTATGGCAATCATTGCACACACGAAGATTCTTCATGACCCGTAGGGGAACTGAATTAGACAATGTCAAAAGACCAAATGTGATGGCTAACTTCTCACTGTGTATGCAGGTAGACGGGTCCTTTTGGTCCTGCTCCAAATCATTCAAAAGACTGTAACGATCTTGTACATATCCAATAGCTGCAGCCCGTTTATTAAGATCCTCTAAATAATCATATATCTCATCCGCTAGTGGATGAAGTCGATCACCAACAAAGAATGAATGAACTGTATTCTTGACCTCAATCCAGCTACGTCCAGGCACTTTCTTCACGCCTCTATCTTTCATTAACTTTCTCGTTCGGTTTCGATCATCCCATTTCCCAGAAACTGCATACATATTTGATAATAAAACATAAGTGGCTGAATCTTCTGGTTCTAATTCAAGAAGGCGTTTTGCTGAAATTTCTCCAATTTCCTTGTTTTTATGAACGGTACAAGCACTCAAGAGTGTCCTCCACACCATTGCCTCTGGTTCGATTGGCATTGACTCGATGAATTCTAGTGCACGGGTCAAAAGTCCAGACCTTCCAAGAATGTCTACAACACAGGCATAGTGTTCAGGCTGTGGGACTAGACCATAATCTTGACTCATTGATTTGAAATATTCAAGTCCTTTGCCAACTAGCCTTACATGACTACAAGCCGTTAAAACACCCACAAAAGTAACATAATTTGGTGTATACCCGTCCCGTTTCATTTCCTCAAAGAGGTTAATAGCTTCATCTCCACAGCCGTGTTGAGAATAACCCGTAATCATTGCATTCCATGAAATGTCATTTCTATCAGTCATTTCAAGAAACTCACTCTTGGCATCATCAAGGCTCCCACACTTTGAATATAAAGTTATGAGAACATTAGAAGCTTCAGGTTCTAAATTATAGCCGGTTTTTATCATTCTTCCATGAATTTGCCTGCCTCGCGTTATGTTTGTTGTATTTGCTGCAGCACTAACAGCAGAACCGTATGTAAACATATTTGCTTCAATTCCGATTTCATTCATTTGAGAGTATACTTTTAATGATTCCTCATAGTTTCCGCTCTGTGCAAACCCCGAAACTAATGCATTCCATGAGACATTATCTTTTAAATTAATCTTGTCAAATGCCAAATATGCTTCGTTTATTGAACCACATCGAGCATACAGAGACACTAGTGCATTACCAATTGAAAGATCAGATGAATACCCACAAACGACTGCTTGGCCATGAATTTGATGTCCTTGATTTATTGCTTGAATTCCTGCACACGCACTTATGGCACTTGAAAATCCAATATTGTCTAATCGGATACCTTGGTATATCATCTCCTCAAATGTTTTAAGCGCTTCAACAAATAAATCATGCTGGGCATATCCCGCTATCATAGCTGTCCACGAAACCACATCTCTCTCCTTAAGACGCCTCAGAATTTTCATTGCAGTATCTAAGTTTCCATGCTTGGAGTACATGTCAATAAGCACGCTGCTAACATATACATTCGGTTGAAATCCCGTTTTAACAACTTGTGAATGGATCTGCTCGCCTAGGTCTAAAGCACCCACTAAAGTACATGTCCTTAATATGCTAGGATATGTGTACTGATTAGGCCTCAACCCTTCGATCTGCATTTGTGAGAATATACGAAAGGATTCATGAAGATCCCCTAACTGTCCATACGCTACTAACATCACATTCCATAAAACGACGTTTTCTTTTTCTGTCGTAAGGAAGAACTCATGAGCGGTTTTGACATCAGAGCATTTTACATAAAGATCAAGTAAAGACCCTTCTATGATTATATCTGCACACATTCCCGCCTTTATTGCATATGAGTGCAATTGTCTTCCTTTTAAAAGGTCCCCAACCGATGCACAAGCACTTAAGAGGCTAGCAACTGTAACAGAGTCTGGTTTAAGAGTATCTAACTGCATTTTCTCATACAATTCTAATGCCTTTTCACTTAGTCCTTTCTGAGCAAGACCTGAGATAAGCGTGTTGTATGATACTCCATCTCGATGCTCCATTTTACTAAAAATCTGTTCTGCAGATAACAAATCACCACAGCGTGAATACAATGTGACAAGAGCATTGCACACAAAAGTTTCAGACGAAAATCCCCATTTATGAATAAGGCCATGCAACTGCTCTCCTACATCAAAAAACGCTATCTTCGTACAAGAACTAATAACACTAGAAAAAACATAAGGCGTCGGCAATATCCCCGAATTATGCATTTCGGTAAATAACAAAATGCTCTCCTCTTCACGCCCATTTTGAGAAAATCCCGAAATCATAGCAACCCAAGAAACATTATCCCTCATACCCAAACCACGAAACACAAATCTCGCACTATCTACATCCCCCTTCTTCGCATACAAATCAATCAAAGGATTACACACAACATAATTCGTACCAAATCCACACCGCACAATCTTCCCATGAATCTTCCTCACACTACAATAATCAACCTTATCTCCACTACACGCCCTTAAAACATTAGCAAACGTCAACTCATCCGGAGCAACACCCTCTTCCAACATCCTCCCAAACAACCCGAACACCGCATTACCCGTCATCTTCTTCCCAATCAACCCAAAAAACACCCCATTCCAAAAACTCAAATCTCTCTCAGGCATTTCATCAAGCAGTTTATAAACACATCCTAACTCATTTCTCGCAACGTAAACATCAACTAACTTACTACGAATTACATCGAAGTTCTCGAAACCCGATTTTAGTATCTTCCCATGAACCTTTTTAAAATCTAACAATGACCCAGAATTTAAAAACCCTTCTAAGAGCCAACAATATGTTTGATCATTAGCATATATTCGGCCCGTAAAACTAACACCGTTATTCGGGTTATTATCGTATTCGTCGAAAAGATGCAAAGATGCAGAAGTGGCTAATGTAGCTAGTTTTAATGTGCGTAATTTGCGCGGGAAAGATTGAATTGGGGTGAATAAGAATGTGCCACGTGTTAACATCATCATTGGGTGTTGCTTTATAGTGTGATGAAACCCTCACACACATAAACAAGAAGAAGATGAGAGTGTTGAGCTCTTAAAACACTTGTCAACTAAAGTAGTTTTTAAGATTAAAAAAAAAGGTTATGAAACATTTTATGAGAGCCTTGGGTGTGACCAAGGTGCAGCCGGACTCAAGCCTGTCAGAGCTGAAACTCGATTCGATCAAATGAGCCTCAAGGTAGCCACGAGCTTTCCACAAGCGGTTTGAATCATGGGTGTACCGATGCGAGATTTGTCGGGCAACCTCAGCTTGAACTTGAGTCAATATTTATCTAGTCAGTGAGTCGAGCTCGAGGTTATATAGCCATATAGGCTCGAAGAGTTATTGTCGAGTTTTTCGAGCTTTTAAGTAATATATATGCTTTCCTTACATATTATGTATATTTTATTTGTTTAAAATATATATCCTTACAAATAAATCAAGATTTTCAAGTCGAGCTTAAGACGAACTCGAGCTCCCTTCATGAAGGCTCGTTGAGCTGGAGCCGAACATAATAATGTCGAGTCGAGCCTCGCAAAAGTTCGACTCGATTCGACTTGTATACACCCCTAATACAAAACAACCATTAAATAGTTGCAGTGTTGACCACCAAATCAACCACCAATTTCAAATATTTCTTTAACAAAAATATTAATTACTAAAATTAGAAATTCATTAATAAAAAAACACTAGACGAGTATCCGTGCATAGCAACGTGATTTTATGGCGGCTGATAGTTGTAAGCGATAAAAAAAGTTTATGGTTTATAAACGAAAAATAATAAAAGTTTGAGGATTTGAGGATTAAATATAATATTTTAAAATCCAGTTCGACCCGGCCGGTTCCACCAGTTGAACCGATTCCGATCGAAAAAACGGGTCAAATAAAACCGGTTTTTATATTTTCGAAACCCGGTTAGACTCAAAAATTGATTTTGTATATTTTTTCCAAAAATTAATAAATTATATTTCCCGAAAATTGGTTTTGTACATTACCCATTCAACATTTTGAAAAAATTCAATATTTTATATAATGCATTAATTGTATTAAACATTCAATACTTTTCTTACCTATTTTTCAACAATTCAACAAGTCAAGAATTCAAGTCTGACCATTTTTCTTTTTTATGTAGTAAAGATTACATTAAAAGATGGAAGACACGAACATATAAAATTTATGGCCCGTTTGTTTCTTGGGTTTTGACTCAAAGTGATGGACTCATGCCTATGATTTGTTGTTTGGTAAGATTTTAAAAGTAAAAACTAAGGCATCATGCCCGTTAGGTAAATCTTGGCGCCTTTGGTGGGTTTTATGCAAATTGTCAGTAACTTTCCTATTCTTTCAATATCCACCACAAATATAGTGTCTCTATTTTCATTTTGTCCTTTTTATTCTTTTTTATTCAATAACAACATATAAATAATTTTAAAATTAATTTATAATACAAATTTATATTATATTTTATCTCTCCTATTTTTTTCAAAACCTACACCAAATCCAAATTCTATACCAAATCCAAATCACAATCCTAAACCCATCTACAAACCAAATGGGCCTTAAACATAAACTAGTAGTCTAAATTATATTTCCCCTAAATTTTTGACTTCTTCACCACTTTTTCGAATATACTCCCCTCAAATGATCATGGGGTGTTGTATAAAATAACTTGTACTTTTGGAGTTGCATGTCTCGATTAAACTTGAACTCCCTTTCTCTCATTTCAATGTTCTGTTGTTTGATTTCAAGTTCCTTTCTTCCTTAGTTCTTGAAAGACGTCTCTGTCTCCCTTCTTTCTTTCCCAAAAAGATATCTCAACGTTTGTCGATCTATTTTTCCATCAACATATCAAAGAGTGGAACAACAACAGAATAGGGATACAAGTATATATGTTTGCCTTATCGTTTCTAATAGGGATACAATGACCACGTCTATATAGAATACAAGGCAACAAATGAATACCCTCTAAATATCGAATAAAAACTATTCAATACATTTACAATGCAGATTTAATGATATATAATCATGTAAATATAAAATGATCACAAGAACACTGGGTACCCCACCTTTCTTTTTTCTTCTCTTTCTCCGACGAGTTTATTTTTTCCGGCAACTATCTTTCGGTCAACATTTTATCAAACAAAAAATCTGTATTTTTTTCTCTTTCTTCCGGAGAGTGACATGTGGCAAGATTGGCTTAAAGCTTTGGAGGTCACATNTGGCGATAAAAAAAGTTTATGGTTTATAAACGAAAAATAATAAAAGTTTGAGGATATGAGGATTAAATATAATATTTTAAAATCTGGTTCGACCCGGCCGGTTCCACCAGTTGAACCGATTCCGATCGAAAAAACGGGTCAAATAAAACCGGTTTTTATATCTTCGAAACCCGGTTAGACTCAAAAATTGATTTTGTATATTTTTTCCAAAAATTAATAAATTATATTTCCCGAAAATTGGTTTTGTACATTACCCATTCAACATTTTGAAAAAATTCAACATTTTATATAGTGCATTAATTGTATTAAACATTCAATACTTTTCTTACCTATTTTTCAACAATTCAACAAGTCAAGAATTCAAGTCTGACCATTTTTCTTTTTTATGTAGTAAAGATTACATTAAAAGATGGAAGACACGAACATATAAAATTTATGGCCCGTTTGTTTCTTGGGTTTTGACTCAAAGTGATGGACTCATGCCTATGATTTGTTGTTTGGTAAGATTTTAAAAGTAAAAACTAAGGCATCATGCCCGTTAGGTAAATCTTGGCCCCTTTGGTGGGTTTTATGCAAATTGTCAGTAACTTTCCTATTCTTTCAATATCCACCATAAATATAGTGTCTCTCTATTTTCATTTTGTCCTTTTTATTCTTTTTTATTCAATAACAACATATAAATAATTTTAAAATTAATTTATAATACAAATTTATATTATATTTTATCTCTCCTATTTTTTTCAAAACCTACACCAAATCCAAATTCTATACCAAATCCAAATCCCAATCCTAAACCCATCTACAAACCAAATGGAACTTAAACATAAACTAGTAGTCTAAATTATATTTCCCCTAAATTTTTGACTTCTTCACCAATTTTTCGAATATATTCCCCTCAAATGATCATGGGGTGTTGTATAAAATAACTTGTACTTTTGGAGTTGCATGTCTCGATTAAACTTGAACTCCCTTTCTCTCATTTCAATGTTCTGTTGTTTGATTTCAAGTTCCTTTCTTCCTTAGTTCTTGAAAGACGTCTCTGTCTCCCTTCTTTCTTTCCCAAAAAGATATCTCAACGTTTGTCGATCTATTTTTCCATCAACATATCAAAGAGTGGAACAACAACAGAATAGGGATACAAGTATATATGTTTGCCTTATCGTTTCTAATAGGGATACAATGACCACGTCTATATAGAATACAAGGCAACAAATGAATACCCCCTAAATATCGAATAAAAACTACTCCCTCCGTCCCAAATTTATTGTCCAGTATTGACTTTTTTAGTATTTTTTCTTTCACTTTGACCTTAAATATTTTTGTGGGTGTTATATAATACAGGATGCAAAATATATAAATGGATTGGGTTTTAAGTGTACTTTTCAACGGTATAATTTTTCATCAAGTATTATATACTAAAAATATATATATTTATGGTCAAAGTTGAACAAATTTGACTTTGAAAATTCAAACTGGACAATAATTTTGGGACGGAGGAAGTATTCAATACATTTACAATGCAGATTTAATGATATATAATCATGTAAATATAAAATGATCACAAGAACACTGGGTCCCCCACCTTTCTTTTTTCTTCTCTTTCTCCGACGAGTTTATTTTTTCCGGCAACTATCTTTCGGTCAACATTTTATCAAACAAAAAATCTGTATTTTTTTCTCTTTCTTCCGGAGAGTGACATGTGGCAAGATTGGTTCAAAGCTTTGGAGGTCACATACCAACTGGGTCGTTCCATTCTCTTTCTTTCTTTTGTACTATTTTAATATAATATTGAGTATTGAGCGGAGAAAAAAAAATCTTTTTTCATTTGTTTTGCATACTCCGATCGGTCAGATCAGTTTGCCAATAAAGATAGTCTTAAGCATGCCAATTAGGCATACCAATCACTTCTCTTAATATCTTATGTCAATCAACTTTACATAAACTATTAGGCTGCCCTGAATATCAATCTAAAACCAACCTTTCTATCCCTTGATACATGAGCATTAAAGATGAAACAACTATCTTTGGATCCACAACTATATCAATCTCATGAGCTTCTTTTTAGGACTAAAATGAATTAAACTCCTTCATCATCCAAAGGATATAATAAACCATGCAAAAACAGAAGACATTTATTTGTATTTTTTAGATCAAAACAAAACTCAATGGGACTTTCTATTGTATACTAAAATCACTGAAAAATAACGAAAGTCAAATAGAACAAAAGAAACTTTGTTTGAACTTTAGATGTAGTGTATAAAGCAACAACGGTGTCATACGTGGATGAGATATAAAACTGGAAAGTCAGGCTTATTATAAACCAACAACAACAACATACTCAATCATGCTGGCTTATTATAAACCAACACCGACATACCTACAAGGATAAACCCGGAAGTAGAGAGACCGCTTCCGGAGGGACTTCCGCCAGTGTAAGTGTGTTGTAAGGGTGCAGGTCTGTGTTGATCAAGATATGTGTGTGTGAAAGGGTGCAATACAAGGACAAGGAATTAATAGAACATAAGACGAAAAGCAAGCATACAAGCAATAGACAAAAACCATTATAAAATCTTAAAGAATAAGGACATACAGACATAAAAGCATACGCTACATGAGTACACATAATATAGACTATAGAATGCGCATAAGATGCCAAGGGACAAAAGCATAAACATAAGAGCATAAAAGCAAAAACGTAAACAGGCAGGGGCACAAAAGGATAAACACACGCAAAAAAAGGAGCCTAAAGGCAAAAATAAAACCAAGACCTAAGAGAGCGGTGAAGTTCACTCTATGGGGATCTATACCTAAAGGTAAAGCAAAAGGACAAAGGGACCCTACCAAACGCTTAAAAAGCCTAAAGGGATCTAGTATGGAACTCTATAAGAAAAAAAGCTACTAAGAAGCTCCTAAAAGCCTAAACGCAAAAACTACTTCAAAACCTCACACAAGCTAGCCCTTCTACCCGCCTATTCTAATTTTATCTCTCCATGTTTTCCTTGTCATGTCCTCGGGCAAGAGAATCTCCTTCATGTCCTGCTTAATTCTATCATCCCACCTAAGTTTTAGTCTACCCCTTCTCCTCAAGTCGTCGACTAACAGAGCTTCGACTCTACTAACTGGCATTGTTATTAGTCTCCTCTTGACATGTCCAGGCCATCTCAACCTCCTTCCTTAATCTTGTACATTATTGTTTCAACTAGAATCACGTCAAACATGGTTTTACCACAAGTCCACCTCATACATATCCCTGATAACTCTTAAGTATCTCCTTGGTTCCTTTATCTATTAGAGTTCTCCAAAAACTCATGCGAGACACTGTCATAAGCCTTTTCTAGGTCTAGAAAATCCATCTATAAGTCTTTTTGTCTTTCTCTATACTTTTCCATGAGGCTTCTAACAATGTGAATTGCCTCGGTGGCATTCTTAACCTTCTCTCAATAACTCTCCCAAAGTTCTATGGTGTGACCAAAAAGCTTAATACCCTATAATTGCTACACACTTGCACGTCGCCCTTGTTCTTGTTTATATGGCATCTTAGCGCTTGAGAAGATTTGGTTCTTGTATTACAGCAAGAGTGGATGGTATCAAACACATTCACATATCTCGATTGAAAGTAGAGTTTCGAAATCATGGCTACAGACATGGATGTTGACGAACCAACTTGGGTGGGTATTATATACGCTTCGCCACACGTTTCTCCTTTTCCTTCTGGTACTTGGCACCATTTATAATTAACGAGGGGACATATGGTTCTTCTATGGCAATAGTATCCACAGATATGGTAGCTACCATCTATCGAATGAGTAAAGATATAGTACCGTGGTTGGAGTTATCGCCTCAAATTTCTATTGATACGGGATTCAACACTCCATATGACTTTGCACGTCTTGTTACTGAATTAGGAATAGAAAGAGTTGATACATACCCATATATACGGGGTGATAGTTCGTGCTAAGGATTGGAGTGATAGGTGTTACAAATTAAGAAAAAATGAAAGATTTTATATTAATGGGTTGGAATATGTTAGCGACTAACTAGAGATTATAAGAAAATTAATCGCTAACTTTAAACATAGCGGGAAAAGATTTCCCACAATAGCCGACATGTTTATTGTGAAATTTATGGAAATAAAAATATCACCTAACAGAGCAAATAAAAAAAAGGAAATCCTCCGTTCCATCATTTTAGTTCTTCTACAAATAAGAAATTTAAGAAGGAAGTAAAAGGGAGAAATGGCAACACAAAGGGGAAGAGGAAATCTACTGAGAATGAAGGTCGAAATATTAAGCACGCCTTATTGATTTTAGACATGGACATTATGGCTAATAAGCCCGAGGACTGGTTTTGCATTGTTAAATCGAGCTATAGAGAAGATTGAGGCGATGGAGGATTCTCATGGTGTTCGATTCTATCTATGTGTCAAATAAAATCCGGAATCCCGAAGTGTCCACTCCAAAAAATATATTATAGGTCACTCCAAGAAGCGTTCCCGTTTATGTATCATTTCTAGAGATTCTCTCTTTTAGTTGTAGATTTTAGCTTCTTTAGTAGGTTAATTTTAAAATTTTAAAGGATTTAATATTAATATGTAGGCATTATTAAGTCATGAGTTGTCTTTTAGTTATTCGGATTTTCCTTTGAGATTATGATCTCTTACTTCATGTAATGGTATTAGAGCATCAGTTGAGACTTTTGGAATAAATTGTCCGTCGTAAACTATTTCATTTTTCCAAATTGGTTAATTCAAACCCTATTTTAATTTTCGGTTTGTGACATTATTTTTTTCTTTCAAACAAACATATTTATGTCCAAGGTGTGCTAGCCGACTTTCACCAATTCACCTTGACGCTAGTCTAGCATGGCTATTCTTGAATCGCTCAATTTATTATAAACCAACCAACCTAAAAAGGCCCTAGTACTAAGGGAGTGTTCTTATCAGCAAGAATAATAGTGTAAACAATCATGAAAGTTCAATGAAATCTATAATCAGACTAAGCACGAAATTGAGCGACTCATATAAATACTCATGCTAAACTATCGTCAAGGTGAATCGGTGAAAATCGGCTAGCATTTCACACCTTTGACCACCTTTGGACATAAATACGTATGTATGTTTCGAAGCAAAAAATAATGTCAAAAAACGAAAATCAAAACAGGATTAGAATTAATTAATTTGGATAAATGAAAGAGTCATCACGGACAATTTATTCCAAGATGCTCAACTCATACTCTAATACCATCGCATGAAGTAAGAGACCATAATCACGAAAATCACAAAAACTAAAAAAGAGCTCATCATGACTGGGGGTGTTTCTTTTTCCTCTTAGCTAAGGGATATGAACCCACTAAACATAATTTAATATTTCTTTTTGCAGTGGGGCCTACTCATTTCCACTAATTCATCTATATCTAGAGAGTGTAAAATATGAGCTCCTCCCCATTAAGAGGAAGTAATAGAAGTGGGGCCTACTCATTTCCTGAGCTAAGAGGAAAAAGAAACACCCCCATAATGCATGAATAGTAATATCGAACCCTTTAAAAATTTAAAATTACCTAGTGAAGAAGAAGCTAAAATATACAACTAAAAGAGAGAATGTAAACTTACATGACGTGGTACATAAAGGGGAACGCTTCTCGAAATGACATCTAATACGTTTTCTGGAGTGGACAATACGGATTTTGGATTGTATGTTGGCACATAGATAGAATCGGACACCTCTAATCCTACATGGGAGAATCCTCCATCACCCCGATCTTCTCCATAGCTCGATTTAACAATCCAAAACCACTCATCTGGCTTATCAGCTATAATCTCCATGCCTACAATCAATAAGGCATGCTTAATTTCGACCTTCATTTTGAGTAGATTTCCTCTTCGCCTCCGTGTCGCCATTTCTCCCTTTTACTTCCTTCTTAAATTTCTTATTTGTAGAACAACTCTAATGATGAAACGGGGGATTTTTTTTAGGGCAAATTACCTGAAAATGTATGCAACTTGCCACTTTTTCCCATTGTATGTAGCTTTCTCTTTTTTTTCCCAATGTGTCACTAAGCTTGCTAAATTCGTCCATTGTGTGTAGCGGTGACTTGATTCACCTGCTGGAGCAGGTTAACCTAACGGCCGTTAGGTTTATCATTGCACCGTTAGTCCTTTAAACTAACGATCGTTTATCATGGCTACATACAATGACAAAAAGTAACAAGTTAGATGAATTTTATTATTTTTAAAATTTATGTACGTTTTTTTACATGTTTTTGCACACATTTTTATACACGCTTTTATACACACATTTTTATACACGTTTTTATGCATGTTTTATACGAATTTTCATACATACATTTGTATACATGTTTTATGCACGTTTTTATACACACGTTTTTTATACACACATTTTTATGCACGGTTTTACACACGTTTTTATAAACACACATTTTCACACGTTTTTATACACACGTCTTTATACAGATATTTTTATATACGTTTTTATACACACATTTTTACGTTTTTGTCTTTTTTTACGTTTGGTCGGTTTTTTTACGTTTTCGTCGGTTTTTTTACGTCTTCGTCAGTTTTTTTACGTTTTCGTCCGGTTTTTCGTGTTTTTGTCCGTTTTTCGCGATTTCGTCCGGTTTTTCGCGTTTNTAAAGGAGTGTTCTTATCAGCAAGAATAATAGTGTAAACAATCATGAAAGTTCAATGAAATCTATAATCAGACTAAGCACGAAATTGAGCGACTCATATACATACTCATGCTAAACTATCGTCAAGGTGAATCGGTGAAAATCGGCTAGCATTTCACACCTTTGACCACCTTTGGACATAAACACGTATGTATGTTTCGAAGCAAAAAATAATGTCAAAAAACGAAAATCAAAACAGGATTAGAATTAATTAATTTGGATAAATGAAAGAGTCATCACGGACAATTTATTCCAAGATGCTCAACTCATACTCTAATACCATCGCATGAAGTAAGAGACCATAATCACGAAAATCACAAAAACTAAAAAAGAGCTCATCATGACTTAATAATGCATGAATAGTAATATCGAACCCTTTAAAAATTTAAAATTACCTAGTGAAGAAGAAGCTAAAATATACAACTAAAAGAGAGAATGTAAACTTACATGACGTGGTACATAAAGGGGAACGCTTCTCGAAATGACATCTAATACGTTTTCTGGAGTGGACAATACGGATTTTGGATTGTATGTTGGCACATAGATAGAATCGGACACCTCTAATCCTACATGGGAGAATCCTCCATCACCCCAATCTTCTCCATAGCTCGATTTAACAATCCAAAACCACTCATCTGGCTTATCAGCTATAATCTCCATGCCTACAATCAATAAGGCATGCTTAATTTCGACCTTCATTTTGAGTAGATTTCCTCTTCGCCTCCGTGTCGCCATTTCTCCCTTTTACTTCCTTCTTAAATTTCTTATTTGTAGAACAACTCTAATGATGAAACGGGGGATTTTTTTTATTTGCTCTGTTATGTCATTTTTTTTTCATAAATTTCCCCATAAACGTATTAATTAGCCATGATGGGAAATCTTTTCCCGAGAAGTTTAAAGTTAGTGATTAATTTTCTTATAACCTCTATTTCGTCGCTAACATATTTCAACCCATCAATATAAAATCTTTTATTTTTTCTTAATTTGTAATAGCTATCACTCCAATTCTTAGTAGTTCTCTCACCCCGTATGTACGGCTATGTATTAACTCTTTCTATTCCTACTTACGTAACAACACGTGCAAAGTCATATGGAGTGTTGAATCCCGAACCAATAGCAATTTGAGGCGATAACTCCAACCAACGTACTATATCTTTGCTCATTTGGTGGATGGTAGCTACCATATCTTGTGGATACTTTTGTCATAAAAGAACCATCTGTCCCCTTATTAATGACAAATGGTGTAAGGTGCCGGTCGGAAGGAAATGTAGAAGCGTGTGGCGTATTAGAAGAGGTCATCAAGAACGTCCAAGAGCGTGAGCTTAATTCCAGTTTTAGAGAAAGCACCCGAAAGTCCGTAAAACTTGAAGTTAGAAACATTGACAAGGATGGAAAAACACAGGTACACCATCCATTGAGAAGGTGAGAATGATATCAATTTGTTTATTTCTTGTGTCCAGCGAGCTGCGTAAACCTAACCATTTCATTGTGACCTCTGTTTTGATCACCAACCTCAACNTAAAGAGAAAGCACCCGAAAGTCCGTAAAACTTGAAGTTAGAAACATTGACAAGGATGGAAAAACACAGGTACACCATCCATTGAGAAGGTGAGAATGATATCAATTTGTTTATTTCTTGTGTCCAGCGAGCTGCGTAAACCTAACCATTTCATTGTGACCTCTGTTTTGATCACCAACCTCAACTCATGATGAGTAGGATCCAAGATACAAATAACATATTCATTAAAAGGCTTATTATAATCTTATAACAGCTCAAACTTTACAAGTATAAGATGATGGATATAACACAGATAAGACAAAGGTTGTAAAATTTGTTAGGCGCTAGCTGGGCGGTCGGGTATCGCCTAGCGATTAATCGATTAGGCGGCGATTAATCGTGGATTAATCGGACCTCTAAGTTGGTTTTTGTCACATGAGGGAATTGAAAAAATCGTCCCTAAACTATGCCCAATTCGCATGTTTCGTCCCAAAATTGTTGAAACTGCAAAAACCGTCCCTGTGGCAAACTTTTGGGGCAAATTTCGTCCCTGGTTGCAAACGGTGTTAACTTCCATCCGTTTCCTTACGCACGTGATTTGCACACGAGGACAATTTTGTCTTTTTACACCATATTAATATTTAAACAATTTTAATAACCTTACCCACTTTATAAACCCGGTTATTTGTTTAATCGATTGACTTATCAAACCCTAATCCCCAAAACACTATGCATCCTTAAAAATTCAACAATCAAATTGTAATCCTTTAACTTTGATTCTGAAATGTATAACGCCTGGTATTTTCGAAAAAATCCTCAATTTGTTCCATACGATGAATATGGTAAGAACATGTTACTAAAATAAAAAGTTTTGGTATTCGATGTTTTTTATGTATTTATCCTAATTATTGATTTTTGTTTATGAAACAGATGGTTTTCCCGAAGTGTTCTCAATGAAGGATTTTCAAGGTGGAAGTTTCACACCAACACCAAATCGTAGGTATTTTGGGGGTAAAGTTCATTTTGTTGATTTGCTGCATATTGGCCACTTTAAGATTGACATAATATATTCTATAGTGAAGAGGTTAAAATATGATCCTAGGGAAATCGTGTATTATCACTTTAAGATACCAAATAAGACATTAGACTGTGGATTAAGGGCTTTAGGAAGTGATTATGATATTGTTAACCTCTCCAAATATGTAAAAGATAATAAGGTTATCGAGGTTTTTATTGAACATGGTGAAACCACAGTTGAGAGCTATTTCATGCCCACCAATGTTGAAGTAAACCAAGAGTTGCTAGAAAGGACATTAAGTACCCTACAATGAGTACCCTACAAACAGATAGAAAGGACATTCCTTGACATTAGCAATCCTGGGATGATCTCAGTTGAACGGGCACACATGGGTGCGTCATACCAAAGAAAAAAAAATCCACAATGAGTACCCTACAAACAGATAGAAAGGACATTAAGTAAAAAAAAATGAATGTACTTTGTAACTTACACCAATTTGGGGACAACAATAAAAATGACGGCCTGGGTTACGGGGAGGCCATGAGCATCGAATCACAGCTTGTTTATTACACAAGCAAAGCACCATTTTGACTAATTTGGGTTATTCCTAAAAATTAGGGTTAGGGTTTATTATTATAAGGAGATATGTGTGTTTTGGGATTGATGGGTGGGGATATTGAAATAGGTGGGTGGGGTATAAAAGGGTTTAATATGGTGTAAAAAGACAAAATTGTCCTCGTGTGCAAATCACGTGCGTAAGGAAACGGATGGAAGTTAACACCGTTTGCAACCAGGGACGAAATTTGCCCCAAAAGTTTGCCATAGGGACGGTTTTTGCAGTTTCAACAATTCTGGGACGAAACATGCAAATTGGGCATAGTTTAGGGACGATTTTTGCAATTCCCTCTTGTCACATTATTGGTAGTGTGTTTGTATGTTGCTCGGGCATGAGCTCATAANTGGGGTTATAAGGGGAAAGGTGTGTACTTTAAATGATTAAAGAATTAAAAAGTGCCCAGGTGGATCCAGGTACGAGGAAGATTGTGGGGGGGGAGATGATGGTGTGTGGGAGCGTGTGTGTTTTTCCAGCGTGTAACATAAAAAAAAAATATAAAATAAAGTTATAACTGGTAAGGGAAAAGAGGGTGGCAAATTGTCATTAGTGGACAAAATAGTCGGGTTTGATCCACAAACAAGGAAAAAATTAAGTACGATACTCAGAACAGCTATTTGTGACAAGTAAGATACTTTTTTATGGATTTAGGCCTAAAAGAACCATCTGTCCCCTTATTAATGACAAATGGTGTAAGGTGCCGGTCGGAAGGAAATGTAGAAGCGTGTGGCGTATTAGAAGAGGTCATCAAGAACGTCCAAGAGCGTGAGCTTAATTCCAGTTTTAGAACTTGAGCAACAGGCTTCTATAATCGAATGGCGAGCGTCTTTGAAAAATGGCCTCCCATAAGATGCAGCTTCTATCGCGTACAAACACACTAGAAAAGTATAGAGCAAGTGAGAATTAATAAAGGGACAAGGTACAAGACGAGTAAGCATAGATCGATGTTCAAAGGGTGATATGCAGGGTTCGTAAGCATGTGAATCATGCATGTGTTATTTTCTGTCGTGTTTTTACTTGATCTAGGATATGTGTTATTTATCATGCTTATTTGTTGTATATTGTATGCATATTATCGTTATTGAATATGAATTATGGTAAATTACGAGTGTTACTGTGTTCTAGCCGTTGTAAACTGAGTATATTATTGTGAATGGAGACATTTTAATGAAAATATATATTTCGGCTTGTTTCACTTTAACAATGAAATCTCAAATATCAGCATCGTGCATTGCATGTGGTATTTTTTATACAAAACACACGAGCTCGTTGAGCCATATCGCTTAAAAATTATCGCACATAACTTGCAGGTTAATGTTAAATGGTGTTTCAAAGATCGTGACTCGACTTAAGAATAGATAAGAAGTGAGACCGTGACGCCAAGATATCGGAAGGTATCTTGCGCTTTTATGTTATGTCCTATTTTAGTTTGACGTACTGTATTTAATAACTAATGTTGTAAGAAAAATTCATTCCATTGCGCTAATAAGAAAAAAATAAATAAATAAATAAAAATAAAGTGAGTAGCTAGCATAGGATGCGAAATAGGAAGTGATTGGAGGTGAATAAAAAAAAAGTTATAGTTGATTGAAGTGTTTATCCTAAAATGAGGAAACATCCATGTTTACTAGTGGGCAACCTTTCTATTTTAGGCTTGTGACAGTGCACCGAATTTTTCGGTCGAGTAGATCGATCGACCGATCTCAACTTCGGTCATGCCCTTTGTGGGCAAATCGGTCGCCGGTTGCAAAGTGGGAACATCGGTTGGAAACTCGATCGATTTGAAACAAAGAAAACACTACACATGTGCATTTAATGCACACAAACAAATACCATTTGCATTTAATGCACACAAACAAATAATGCACACAAACAAATACCATTTGCATTTAATGCACACAAACAAATACCATTTTCATGCATGTACAGGTGTATATGTATATTTGAATTAAAAAAATGATGCAATATGGGTTGTCACTGTAATGAGAGAGGTGAATAAGGGTTGAGGAGAGAGAAAGCTGAGGTGGTAACCGAAAAGATGATGCGATATGGGTTGCCACTGTCACTAGCCTTAGGAAACGGATGTCATTTCAAACTATTGAAAAGCAAACCAAAGCTGAGTATGAACCATGTGTTGCTACATTTGAAGTTACAGAACTTTGACTTAGAGGAAATATTTGACTCAATGCATATTTGAAGTTACATTACGACTCAGGATTCATTATCTTGTGGTATGGAATTATTTGTTCTATAACTTTACATCAATTTGGTGTTATACAATATTCATCACATCAGATTTCATAATTCGGATATACTTACACAGCTTAATCAATTTAAACTTTTGAAACATAATTTCTTGTTTTGTTTGATAAAACAATTTTTGATCGGAACATTGTAATGTTTGTTAAAAATAAATCAGCAAGTTGAAAAGGTAACGGAAACAATGCATAGTTAAAGTTTGATTCCGAAATGCATTTGATATAAATATATGTCAAAAAAGGCGCTTCCGTGATGCAAGTGATGCAAGTATATGGTGGATACAAAATGCTATTTCCTCATAGTTTTCTTTTCTAGTTATCTTCTTAATCATGTGATTTTTAACATTTAAAATAAAATCATAAGACAAAATGAAAAATCATGTTATGCTTTTATGTTTAAAGAGTCAAAAGAAAATTTAGAAGAATATAAGAACGCATGGACAGAACGTATGGTCATGTTGAAACCACCACCACACTTTGTTTCTGTTTCTTGGGTTACTAGGTTAGAACTGTTACTTAACATTTTATCTGAAAGAGAAAGCACCCGAAAGTCCGTAAAACTTGAAGTTAGAAACATTGACAAGGATGGAAAAACACAGGTACACCATCCATTGAGAAGGTGAGAATGATATCAATTTGTTTATTTCTTGTGTCCAGCGAGCTGCGTAAACCTAACCATTTCATTGTGACCTCTGTTTTGATCACCAACCTCAACTCATGATGAGTAGGATCCAAGATACAAATAACATATTCATTAAAAGGCTTATTATAATCTTATAACAGCTCAAACTTTACAAGTATAAGATGATGGATATAACACAGATAAGACAAAGGTTGTAAAATTTGTTAGGCGCTAGCTGGGCGGTCGGGTATCGCCTAGCGATTAATCGATTAGGCGGCGATTAATCGTGGATTAATCGGACCTCTAAGTTGGTTTTTGTCACATGAGGGAATTGCAAAAATCGTCCCTAAACTATGCCCAATTTGCATGTTTCATCCCAGAATTGTTGAAACTGCAAAAACTGTCCCTGTGGCAAACTTTTGGGGCAAATTTCATCCCTGGTTGCAAACGGTGTTAACTTCCATCCGTTTCCTTACGCACGTGATTTGCACACGAGGACAATTTTGTCTTTTTACACCATATTAATATTTAAACAATTTTAATAACCTTACCCACTTTATAAACCCGGTTATTTGTTTAATCGATTGACTTATCAAACCCTAATCCCCAAAACACTATGCATCCTTAAAAATTCAACAATCAAATTGTAATCCTTTAACTTTGATTCTGAAATGTATAACGCCTGGTATTTTCGAAAAAATCCTCAATTTGTTCCATACGATGAATATGGTAAGAACATGTTACTAAAATAAAAAGTTTTGGTATTCGATGTTTTTTATGTATTTATCCTAATTATTGATTTTTGTTTATGAAACAGATGGTTTTCCCGAAGTGTTCTCAATGAAGGATTTTCAAGGTGGAAGTTTCACACCAACACCAAATCGTAGGTATTTTGGGGGTAAAGTTCATTTTGTTGATTTGCTGCATATTGGCCACTTTAAGATTGACATAATATATTCTATAGTGAAGAGGTTAAAATATGATCCTAGGGAAATCGTGTATTATCACTTTAAGATACCAAATAAGACATTAGACTGTGGATTAAGGGCTTTAGGAAGTGATTATGATATTGTTAACCTCTCCAAATATGTAAAAGATAATAAGGTTATCGAGGTTTTTATTGAACATGGTGAAACCACAGTTGAGAGCTATTTCATGCCCACCAATGTTGAAGTAAACCAAGAGTTGCTAGAAAGGACATTAAGTACCCTACAATGAGTACCCTACAAACAGATAGAAAGGACATTCCTTGACATTAGCAATCCTGGGATGATCTCAGTTGAACGGGCACACATGGGTGCGTCATACCAAAGAAAAAAAATCCACAATGAGTAACCTACAAACAGATAGAAAGGACATTAAGTAAAAAAAAATGAATGTACTTTGTAACTTACACCAATTTGGGGACAACAATAAAAATGACGGCCTGGGTTACGGGGAGGCCATGAGCATCGAATCACAGCTTGTTTATTACACAAGCAAAGCACCATTTTGACTAATTTGGGTTATTCCTAAAAATTAGGGTTAGGGTTTATTATTATAAGGAGATATGTGTGTTTTGGGATTGATGGGTGGGGATATTGAAATAGGTGGGTGGGGTATAAAAGGGTTTAATATGGTGTAAAAAGACAAAATTGTCCTCGTATGCAAATCACGTGCGTAAGGAAACGGATGGAAGTTAACACCGTTTGCAACCAGGGACGAAATTTGCCCCAAAAGTTTTCCACAGGGACGGTTTTTGCAGTTTCAACAATTCTGGGACGTAACATGCAAATTGGGCATAGTTTAGGGACGATTTTTGCAATTCCCTCTTGTCACATTATTGGTAGTGTGTTTGTATGTTGCTCGGGCATGAGCTCATAATTTTTGACATTGTGTCTAGTTTTGTCCTTGTATTGGGCCAATTGTTCTTGTAAATTTTATAATACTTACATAGATTTTGTAATTAACGAGTAAGAGGTTTATAGAATAATGTTACTCAAATACTTATGAAAGATTCTCTTGCTAAAACATAAAAAACTAATTTGGATAAAAATAAACTATATTATACTTCCAATGGATCATGCGAAAAATACAAGAAGCAAATAAAAAATGAAGCAAGGAAAGATTCAAATTAATGGCAATCCATGAATTTTTTAGTAAAGTGACAATATTGGCCTTTTTATCAAATAATTTTTCTTTTTTAAAATGACGATTTTTTTTCCTAATTTATATCACCTATCTCACAATACATCTCATAAATGCATCCGTCAAAGCTTACACACAACCTTTAAGTCATTTGACAACTAACATACCACTAAACCAAAGTTATTGGGTCTTTTTGTCAAATAGATATTCGGTTGAAAACAATTAAACTATTGAAGTATAGATTATTGGTCAGCAAACTTTTGTTTGCGTTGTTTAGATAATGTTGTAGAAATCAAAAAGGGAATACTGAAAAAGTATATTAATCAGATTCAACTGTAATGTTACAATACAAAGACATTAAATAGAAAAGACAAATCTAAACCTTAAAAACTAAACGGACCGAACAAATGGGTCGGGGCTCTAGGCCTTATTAACTAAAAAATCTAACTGCATATATATACAAGTTAGCTTATTGTTAAAATATATATAGCGTATGTTTAAATGAATATGTGTAAGCTCGTAAGTGTGTGACTAGTAGATAGAATGTGGGATGATAGATATACATAACACTGATAATTGACGAGTCTTTAAATCACTTGGCAAAAATAACATAGCAATTTTTAGATTAATATGAGAAAGTTGTGACATTTACATACGTACCATTAACAACCAATCACCTTTTCTTCGAAGTACCATTTTGGCCGCATGTTTCGTGTTTCTCACTTGCGAGAATAATATGTCAGACGTGATAAATGATGTGAACCAATCAAGAGGTGGCACGTCGATATGTTTTTATTTTTGTGAGAAATGGGTTATTATGATTGTGATGATACAAATTGGTTGTAGAAAATAGGTTGTTACGATTACGATGGGTATCGAAATGAGAATGTTAAAGAGTGTATGTGCCTCTTCCAAACGCGTACTAATTGTTTTCAGTTAAAGTTTAAAACATTTTATCGCCAAAAAAAAAAAATGAATATATTACCATATTTTAGAGAGAATGATTGTTGTACATTCACATTTAACGTCAATTCATTTTGTATTCTTTTGATCTATTTTCTCCAAAATGTTTAAATCTACGGAGAAAACCTCAACTTCATACACCTTTTGGTGTCGACTGACCCTTCCTCACGGACCAATCCCAAGCAATGTTCAGTTTTTTCATGCGAGCCAAGGGAGTTGGGATTAAACCCATGACCAATTTATCTAAACCCTCTCTTTCCCGACCCTACAAGAATATTTGCGTTATGAAAATACCGCCTGAAAACTGACTCCAAAGTTGCCGCCTGTAAAATTTGAACTTGAGACTTCCGTTGAAAAATCCCAAGTGTATCATCAATCTATGAAATCTATATACACCTTTTGGTGTCGACTGACCCTTCCTCACGGACCAATCCCAAGCAATGTTCAGTTTTTTCATGCGAGCCAAGGGAGTTGGGATTAAACCCATGACCAATTTATCTAAACCCTCTCTTTCCCGACCCTACAAGAATATTTGCGTTATGAAAATACCGCCTGAAAACTGACTCCAAAGTTGCCGCCTGTAAAATTTGAACTTGAGACTTCCGTTGAAAAATCCCAAGTGTATCATCAATCTATGAAATCTATATACACCTTTTGGTGTCGACTGACCCTTCCTCACGGACCAATCCCAAGCAATGTTCAGTTTTTTCATGCGAGCCAAGGGAGTTGGGATTAAACCCATGACCAATTTATCTAAACCCTCTCTTTCCCGACCCTACAAGAATATTTGCGTTATGAAAATACCGCCTGAAAACTGACTCCAAAGTTGCCGCCTGTAAAATTTGAACTTGAGACTTCCGTTGAAAAATCCCAAGTGTATCATCAATCTATGAAATCTATATACACCTTTTGGTGTCGACTGACCCTTCCTCACGGACCAATCCCAAGCAATGTTCAGTTTTTTCATGCGAGCCAAGGGAGTTGGGATTAAACCCATGACCAATTTATCTAAACCCTCTCTTTCCCGACCCTACAAGAATATTTGCGTTATGAAAATACCGCCTGAAAACTGACTCCAAAGTTGCCGCCTGTAAAATTTGAACTTGAGACTTCCGTTGAAAAATCCCAAGTGTATCATCAATCTATGAAATCTATATACACCTTTTGGTGTCGACTGACCCTTCCTCACGGACCAATCCCAAGCAATGTTCAGTTTTTTCATGCGAGCCAAGGGAGTTGGGATTAAACCCATGACCAATTTATCTAAACCCTCTCTTTCCCGACCCTACAAGAATATTTGCGTTATGAAAATACCGCCTGAAAACTGACTCCAAAGTTGCCGCCTGTAAAATTTGAACTTGAGACTTCCGTTGAAAAATCCCAAGTGTATCATCAATCTATGAAATCTATATACACCTTTTGGTGTCGACTGACCCTTCCTCACGGACCAATCCCAAGCAATGTTCAGTTTTTTCATGCGAGCCAAGGGAGTTGGGATTAAACCCATGACCAATTTATCTAAACCCTCTCTTTCCCGACCCTACAAGAATATTTGCGTTATGAAAATACCGCCTGAAAACTGACTCCAAAGTTGCCGCCTGTAAAATTTGAACTTGAGACTTCCGTTGAAAAATCCCAAGTGTATCATCAATCTATGAAATCTATATACACCTTTTGGTGTCGACTGACCCTTCCTCACGGACCAATCCCAAGCAATGTTCAGTTTTTTCATGCGAGCCAAGGGAGTTGGGATTAAACCCATGACCAATTTATCTAAACCCTCTCTTTCCCGACCCTACAAGAATATTTGCGTTATGAAAATACCGCCTGAAAACTGACTCCAAAGTTGCCGCCTGTAAAGTTTGAACTTGAGACTTCCGTTGAAAAATCCCAAGTGTATCATCAATCTATGAAATCTATCTATATATTATAATAAAGCAGAGTATGAAAAAGTCCATTCTGCCCCTGTTATAAATTAATGCTGAAATTCTAGAGTGTCTAAAATAGTCATTTTGCTATGACAATTTTAAACTTAACATTATTTTCGGTAGGCATTAAACAAGTTTGATTTTATTTTGGATGACAATTGAAAATGTCAAATCTTTCAAAAAAAGAAGCAACATTTTCGGACCATCTTCATAAACAAAGAAAATCACCGGATCCTCCATCCACTTTCTTCATCAGCCTCTCCCATTTCTTAAAGCCAAATCAATGTTCATCATCTATGATATCGCATTCGCTCTCAATATCTATCTAAGGTAATTTATTTTTGTTTTGAATCAAACTTTTAGTAGTCAGGTAATTTATTCGCTCTCATAAACCAGTATCACATGAAATTATTTTGCTTCTTTATCTTCTTTGATGGAAAATTTTATTACACATTTTATTTAATCACTGTTGATTTTGTTGTTTTGGAATTTTGATCAAAAGCTAAACGCGACTAAAAAAATTTGAATTTAACATTTAGGGTTTAAATGGATTTTTTTTTAATACAAATGCAAGTGATAAATCCTCTTTTTTATTACAAAGGAAAACAAATACCTTTCTACAATCAGGTTCGATGTTTTCTGAATTCTATTAATTATGTGTTCTTCGATTGTGATTTTTGTATATTGATTGGAATTTGTATTGGTCTTGGACTGTTTATGCATATGCACATTAAGTGTTCGAATAAATGTTTGGTCATGTGGTATCAGGTTAAAATCAAAAGTTTGGTCATGTGGATGTTACAAGGTAAATCACCCATTCACTCTTTTTAGTTTTGATGTTTGGATTGTGTAGAATATCATATGCTTCAAATAACAGGGAAAATAAACAAAGAGTTCTGCAAACCTAGATAATCGTTAAGCCTTGGATGATAATCATCACGTCATAGTGTTGATACAAAAACTCATGTGCACCAACTGCTCAATGAAAGTCTATCGTGAATTATCATCCTTTCTTTGACTGGATTTAATCGGAATTAAGAAGAACCCTATGAAAAGTTATACTCAACTAGATTTCAGTTAGATAATGATGTCAACACTATATGACAGATCAATTTCGTACGAAATCATTCGCTAACTCATTGTAGTTTGTGTGCATTTGTAGTCATATTGTTAATAGATGCATTTGATAATACTGGTAGTTAATGTAGATTCAACTCAAGATTGGTTTACATTCTTAGTTTTTAGGTGTTTAAGTTCATGTTTAGAAGGCATTTTAGGCCCTACTTGAATAGGTAGCATATATGTCTTAAAAACAAACCATTGCATTGATTTGAAACTCCTCCTGAGCCTAATAAAAAGAGATAAGAATCATAAGATTGGTTTTGTACAACTTGATATGGTCATCATAAAAAGTGAAGTTTGCACTGAAATAAGGGTGTGACATGGACTATTTATTTATTAGTCTTAACGGTATGTGTAGTTGATGTTTTCATATTTGTAGATTAGTGCTAATTGGATAAGATCATTGGATTGAACATCAAGATAGCTTCACAGAGGTATTTAGGAGACAAAATGTAGGATCTTTGCATGGGTACATGTATAAGTATCTCAAAAACATGTGTTGTATCTACTTGGTCCCGAAAGCCTTAAAAAGACGTTTAATGAAGTAGAGACTGTAGCAACAAGAAACCTAGATAAATGGGCTGGCAAGGAGTCTATTGAATCGAAGGATGTCACTGCAAATGTAAGCAAAGAGTCTATTACGATAACTGGTTTAAGCTACAGTTGCACAACTTGCACTTTTTTTTTTGGGTAAAAGGGTTAATTCACCCCGGCAAAATTCATTACACCAAAAAGCGTTGAAGTACATAGGATGAGGGTGACTTCCCTCATCTCAGTCCCTGAGGACACTTACAGACTCTCATATAAGAATGACACGCCATTCTTATAACTTACATTGAACATAAACTTACATTGAACATAAACTACAACGACTATAAAAATAACACAAACTAAATGCAATTCAAGTAAATAATTTCTTGAATCTTCAAATCGTCATAGTAGTCCAAACTTCCATAA
>LBNU01005768.1:68574-115537 GCA_014162995.1 Artemisia annua | reverse complement strand
CAAAAAAAAAACGATACCCACTATTCTGATCCAAATCTTAGATCCAAGCAACGATATGAGTTAATTCAATAATAAACATAACGTTTAATCACTAGATTAATCAAATCGATCCAAGAATTAAAGGGATTGGAGCAGAATTGATGAAGATCGAATGAATGATAAAACAACCCTAAATCGTGACCTAACCAAATCGACCCAAAGAACTCAAAATTAACAGCACCCAACAAGATTAACTAATGATAAACACGAATGTAAATCGTCAGATTAACAAGAGGAATTCGAAAATAAGAGATCAAAGGATGAATTGGAGAGGAACGATTTAGGGTTGTTAGGGTTTGGAAAAATCGCCCCTAGTTGAGAGAGAACGATTTTGATTTCACAAGTTTGGTTTGTATATCTTATGTTTATGTTCCGACTTCACACAACTTGCACTTGGTGATAACAAAGCTAGGTGTATCAAGATTCTAATCAACTTTGCCTGTTTTACAGATGATATTTGATCTAACTGCAAAAAGTTGATAAGTTATGATCCAGAAAAGTCATCTGAGAATATGAGGGTGAATTTTGTAGCTTTTATACAAGGATTAATCTCCTTTCCATAAGACATTCCAGGAAAATCCTCCCACAAGTGTCTACATGTATATAAAATAAATTCAATAACTCGTATAGATAGATAGCTAGATAGGAATTATAAGTACTTGACCAGACCAACTCATATCTTTATTCTATTTTGTTTAACTTAACCAGGGAATAAAGAAGGCGATGACGATGCTCACGAACATGATAGACAGCTACTATACAGATAGGTTAGTATGCTTCTCCGTCTTCTCCATCTTAACAATATGAATAATTATGCTTGAGGAGATGGTTGTGCCCGTGAGACAAGAAAAGTAACATAATGCTGAAGAAACAGTGTGCATTTTTTTCCTCTTCACTTCGAAAATCTTATATTTTTTATTTCTTTTGACAATTTAAAAATATATAGGTGAAGATGATTAAACTTTTTTCCATCATAAGATATGTTAAACAACGTTAGATATAGTGCATATTTTAGTAAGAGTGTAAAAGGTAACTGGTTTGGGTCAAAATTAGCTAACCTGTAATAGTTTTTGTCCAAAAATATATTTTAGTAAGAGCATAAAAAGGCAATGGGTTTGGGTCAAAATTGGCTAACATGTCATTCTTTGAGTTATACATGTGGGCGAAACAGACACCTCAACGTTATATTGCTGGAACTTTTTACTAAGTTTGTAGTGTCTACTTTTTTCGTATCATCAATTTTTTAAAATAAAAGGTAAGATGTTAAAAACAGTTTTGTTTTGTTACAATAAAATTTAGTTATTTCAACAATGTTGACTTATTAACCATTCTAAAAGTTGTTTGACTGAAATTTAATGTATGTGAAAAATATTTGGGTGATGTTTGAATTCTTAACCCATAAAAAAGAGTGTAGTAGACGGGTTGGAGAACATGCCAAATATGCAGTGATCTACGAAAGTAATGCCAAATATTTATCCATTACAAGACAAACATGCAGTGAATAAATGGTTGAAAGCGCATATTAACTATTTTAATACGACTATAAGATGATTGTGAAATATTATATGGTTTCTATGCTCATAATAGTACATAATGATATGAATATATGAAATAATTTTTGCATGTTTGGTTGTTTGGTAGTTCCACTATCGGAGGAAATAAATGGATAATATCTATTATGTTCACAGTTTTGATGTTTTTCAACCATTTTTCTTATTATTTTTTCGTTTCATTTCACTATTTTCTAATTTTGTCATATTTATTCTACCTATTTTACATGAGCAGAATGTACAAATTGAACTGTTGGTCAGATATAGAAGTCAGTTGCTTTAAAATGACCATTTTGGATGTTGTAGCTTGCTTTGATATGGTAAGGTATTTTGATTTTCACTATTCGTATATAATTTCAAAGATAAGATTGTCGAAGTAACTGTTATATTCACAAAGAAACATGTGGACCTTGTCGTTAGTATCTTTCAGGTAAACACAAGTAACTCAAGGCTAACTCATGTTTCTTCCAAATATTTAAAGACTCAATCAAGGCATCCGTACATTGACTACATTATTTTCTGGTAATCAATATACTATTGTTAAATGTTGATATGTGTTGTACTATTGTAGAGATCTTCGACTTATGAGGAAAAGAGTCGAATACTCAGTGAAGAACGTATACGGTTTAAGGTGCAGATAAGTAGATAAGCTATGTTCTTCAAAGAATTAATTTTTAATTTTTTGAAGTTTACACATTTACCATTTTGCTTTACAATTTATAATAAATTGCCTATCCTTTTATCTTTGAGCAGACAAGCGATTATGCAGTTTACTGTAGCATCATTTTTCCACTAATTTAAATTACGCTTAGGGTTCTCAAATATTTGGACCCGTTTGACATGTTTGGCCTGCTACATTTTTAGTTAAGTTTAGCAAGATTGACCCATTCATAAGTTATAAATTCATTTTCATTGTGTTTTGATGTGGCTTGCGGTTGGGCCTTCATTGGCAATTCCTTACATTATCCGGTATTTTAATAGCCTATTTAGACAGTTAGACATTGAAGTTAGTTTCAATTGTTCATTGATTTATGGTTCTGAGTTACACATTTTATGCAGATTTAGTGCTTTTTTTCTTTTTAGTATTTCAGGATTCTCAATTTCTCATTGATTCGAAAACGCTCAGTGGTGGAGTATAAAGAACCATGAGAGGAGAAACTTCACATTCTTGATCGATTTCACAGTCTCAAATTCACTCCCATGATTTTCATGGGTCAAAAAGCATGATGTTGGTGTAATAGTTGAGATTAAAATATTGTTTTAGTGACAAAAAAGTGCTCTTGATCACTTGATGGTTTAATTAAATCGATGTGAGAGCAATTCTGTTGTCAAAGTAAATCATGTTATGATTCTATTTATTTATTCATTTTTATAATTTTTTTAATAATTCATGACCATGCAACGTAATTAGAGGCCATATGTTTGAAGAAAACCCAAATTTACATTTTGTCTTTAGTACTCCTCAACGATTTCTTTACGTACATACTTTTTCTAATCAATTATTGATTTGTGAAATGTTCGTTCATAATACAATGTCGGATTTCATAGTTTTTCTTTTAAACAATTTTTACCAATTGCTGCATATCACAAGACAACTTTTAAAACTAAAATGCAATATATAATCTGTAACTCGAGAAGTTATCATCTCTTAAGAATAACTTAACTTTCGCCGTTTTTCATTTAACCCCGTGAATTCACGGGTCAATAAACTATTTTTTATAAGTTTTTATGTAAAAATAATTTGTTCATTTTAATTAATGAAAGGTTTTTATAAGTTTTAATTTTTAATTAATGAAAGGTTTTTAAGATCATGATGATACTCGGAATTGTTTTTTTTATAATGTCATTTTGTTAATTAGTGATTGTAACAACATTAAAATCCACATATTATTATATTTTATAAACACAAAATTATATGAATATTTCACGGAAATGTTGTTTTAAATTATGATTTATGAATATGAAATATTTAAAAAGATTAACATGTTATTTTTAAATTCTATAAGAAATAATCCATAACCTTAGTATTTTTTTAGTTTGTGGTTCAAAATAATTAAGCTCGGATCGGATTTAACCTTGACAACATATGATCAAAATCGATATTTATGCCATTGTATCGTTTCTAAACTTTATTTTATTCTGATGTAACATGACTATATCTATTCATATATTTAACATATCATTTATTCGCATGATATCACAGACAATCGTTTTATATAAACATATTTCTTTTCATAGTAATAACAAAACTACTATTTCACGGTTTTCAATTTAATCCCGTGAATTTCACGGGTTAATAACCTAGTATGAATCATATGTTACCATCCCAATCAAAGCTTTTTGTGTACTAAATTAAAAAGCCCCTATTGAAACAAAAGAAAAACAAAAAGAAAAAGAAATACAAGGGTACAATAGTAAAAGCACCAAAAGCAGAAGAGGGAAGACCAAAGTGCCCAATTCAATTCAAAATAAAAACCCTAAAACATTGGGGGGAAAATACATTTGGGTCAAACTTGAATACAGCTAACACTTCTTACACTGGCACAATACCCACTGCCCAGATTTATACACTCAAGAAAAATAAATATAAATCTTGACCCTTGTTTTTAAATCACATAAAAACTCAATCTTTATATTCAAGTTCCAATCTTTTTATATCAAAGATCAAGAACCAGATTCTTGATTTTGAAATTGAAGTCAGATGCAAAGATTAGTTTCAATTTCACCAGGTACTAATTTCAATTTTGAGTTTTGTAGTATAATGACTTAATTATATGTGAATTTGAATGTTAATGTTAGTTAAAGATTTGATTTTTTTTTTAATGTTTTTATATTGGTTTTTTAAGTTGTTGAGTACCCACAAAGGATTTAGCTTTTTAGGTTGGTGTAATGATTTCATTATCTTTTTGTTATTTGGTTAAGTTAGAGTTTGTGTAGTTACTTTTTTCAAGATTTTAAAGGGCCCACCTTTGCTTTATGTAAAGTTTAGTTACTATTAACAAGATTTGTTGCTCTGTATATACTTTGAAATGTTCATTTATTGGTGTTGTTGACTGAATTATAATCTTTTTTCTTTTCGATGAACTGCGATAACACAGGTTAGTGAATACTGTGTAATGGTATAGGTTCCGGTTGTTTTACCTGTTTACCGGTTTGGTTTAGATTTGGGATGTCAAAATGAGTGTGTTGGGTAGTGGTCAAAGCGACTTCTTTTTCAAAACGGGTACTTTTCTGTGTCGAAATGAGTTTGATTACAAATAATTTACTACAGTAATATTCTAATGTGAATAGGGTTCATGCATTTGAATACATTTGGGATTACTTTCGACTTGTTTGACGTGGGATTACTTGTTTTCATTTTACTCAAATTTTTAACTTAACTCATTTGACCCGTTAGAGATATGAGATAGCCAAATGGACTGTTGTCACATCTAGTATAATTTTAACCGGATTAATTTATTGTTGGTAGTACTGCTGCTATATGTAAAATGTTATTATGCAGAATAATGAAAAGTGTGGTTTCTTAGTTATTTGGTTTTCTTTTGTAGTTCATCAAATGCGGAAAAATCTGAGCCCGGTGCTTAGGCGAGAATTAGAAAATCTTGATAAGGATTCTGATAGTAGGAAGTCAGCCATGAAGGCATTAAAATCCTACGTCAAAGATTTGGATATCAAAGCAATTCCAATCTTTCTTGAGCAAGTTTCCGAGACCAAAGAAACGGGATTAACATCTGGTGAATACACAATCTCGCTTTATGAAGTCCTTGCTCGTGTCCATGGCACAAAAATTGTACCACAAATCGACAACATCATGTCCACCATCATCAAGACTTTGTCCACCAGTGTAATCTCTTTTGCTCTTCACCAAGCTTGCTCAAAAGTGGTCCCTGCCATTGCTAGATACGGGATGGACCCAACCACCCCTGAGAACAAGAAAAGGCGAATTATCCATTCTCTTTGTAAACCCCTTTCGGATTCCCTTTTATCCAGCCAAGAGAATTTGTCCTCCGGTGCTGCCCTCTGTTTAAAGGCTCTTGTGGATTCTGATAATTGGCGTTTTGCTTCAAGTGAGTTGGTGAATGAGGTGTGTCAAAGAGTTACTGTGGCTTTGGAAAAGCCGATGCAAACGAACTCACATATGGGGTTAGTTATGTCTTTAGCAGAACATAATGGTTCAGTTGTTGAAGCGTATGCAAGGTTGTTAATCTGGTCTGGTATAAAAATCTTGAATATTGGGGCTTCAGAGGGTAATTCACAGAAACGATTGGTGGCGATCCAAATGGTTAATTTTCTTATGAAGTGTTTGGATTACAAATGTATATTGTCGGAACTTGATTTTGTTATTGAAGAAATGAAGAAATGTGAAGATGATCAGATGGCGTTTGTTAAAGGTGCCGCCTTTGAAGCAACACAAACAGCAAAAAGAATCTTGATGGAAAAAGGGTCGAAAGTTGAGAAAAGAAGTGGTCAAAGGAGTGATTCACCCGTATCACAGACTATGGGTTCATTTAGTGGGTATAGTACTGTGATTAATTCACCATTTTCAGACAATATGTTGTCTGAAGTTAATTCTAACAGAAGTGTAAGTCGAAGGCAATGGAGGCGTGAAAATGGGTTGGACATTTCTTTAAAGGATGGCATATTTTCAAGTGGGATGTGTACTCCGAAAAGTGTCATTGAAAACTGTGAGCATAACGGGTTTTCTGAAGATCAAGGTGATTATGCAGATGAGTTTTCAGGATTTGTGCAAGAAAGTCAAACGAATGATGGTTCACGAAGTGCTACTCCTAGTCCTCAGGTAAAATTTCTTACTTATATTTTCTTAAGTTTCCCAAGTTTTTATTGCCTTGCTAGTCCCGATTGTTTTTGCATAAAGTTCCAATAAACGTTTTCGTTTTTCCTGTGTTAGTCATTCTAATATATTTCTGTACGTCTTAGTCATTAAATGTTGATTTTGTGTCAAGTTTAAGGCATTTTGTAATCCATAATCTTAAAATTTTGATACAAGGTCTTTGCATTTTACTTATTTACGGGCTTTTGCGTACAAAATGACCCAAATGACTAAAACGGGACAACTGAGAATGTATGTTGGTAAGTATGCAGTTGACGTTTTATTAGTTTAACTTATGCTTCTAAATCTGGTTTCAGAAATCCCGCTCTTATATAAATCTTGACAATGTTAAGATTTTTACAACTCCAAGTAAGCTTGTGAAGTCGCTTCAAGCTCCAAATGAACTCTACTCTGACTCTGAGAAACAATGTCAAAGATACAGAAGCCCTGTGTCAAGCAAGTATGAAAATGAGGTCTCAGGTGATCTTAGTGATCGTTTTGCTTATGAAGATGAACAGTATCATCATACTACTGAATCAGTATGTTCGACTGAAGACATTTTCGAAGAATGCATTCCTGAAGCTAAAGCAACACATTGGTTTTTAACTCTGCGGATTCTTTCTGGTCTTGCTGTTCTGTTTGCAATCATTGTTTGTTTCTTGTTGGTAGGAGGTACAGATGAAGATTGCAATCTTGTTCCTACTTGATGTGTCTTTAGTTGTATTGTTGTTAAAAGTTAAAGTTGACTGTTGTAATGGTGTATCATTGGGAGACATAATTATGAACTTGAGAGTTCATATTATTATTTGAATGGATTATGTAGCTTGACATTAAGTATTTGTATGCCATTTGCTTTTTGGCTGTATAGTGTACTTCATAATATTTAGATGTGGCTTAAGTATCTCAATTAGTTTGAAGACAAAAGATGGTCCATTTGACTTGAGTTTTTTGTTCTTAACATTGTTCAGTTTCTGAGGTAAATGTAACTTCATTACACTTGATTTCTTGGTTTATTAACAAAGTATGATTTTACGAAAAAGTGAAAGAAGTATATTTATATAATAACTAGAGTAAATGCCTCAGTTTTTCATTGCTAATGCAGTTTCATAGTTATGATTCTTGACGCATACCAGATTTTTTATATCCATATTAAATACCACAACTGAGTGGCAAAGTAGCACTATTGGTTTTTGTAAGATTGGAATTCTGCAACTAGATTAATACAGTATTAAACAAGAGTAGAAAAGGGCCTATGCTGAAGATATGCCCATGAATTTACCACTACACCACTGATCTAGTCTTTCTCTAAAATTTCTTACGACATTTGATGGAAGTCGAAACTGAAGTACAACCTGCAATATTTATTATGTTCTGCTTATTCGTGTGCAGGGTACTATCATACTAAGTTATCGGCATTTACCTGCCTATTAGTATAATTGTTGTTGTGCAACTTGTAAGGGCATGTGGCCTACCATAAACTGTTGCACTTGCTTTCGTTTTCCAAAAACCAATAGTGCAGAGAGGTGTTTTGGAAATCTTCCTTTAAGACCTCTATAGGTTAGCAATTTTTTGACTCAACCAAGTAACTAGAAAGTAGAAACTATAACTGATATCATCTGTAGTCTAGAATTGACGTGTATAAAAAATGGCTTCTCTTACAGTATTTGTCTATTTGGTTTACACCTTGACTTTGTCGGAAGAACCAAGCTTATATACTGTATGAATTACATGAAGTTGAAATATGATAATAGTGATTGAAAAAGAGAAAGAAGCGGCAATGGAAAAGATGGTATAATAGAAACTTGTAAAGACATAAAACTCCATCTTTAGCAAATGCAGCTTGTAAAAAAAGGCCCTTTCTAGCGAATGGTTTTGCTGCAAGTAAAAAGTTATTCTTTTATCTTTCTCTATGTTTATCGACTAATGTCACGAGTAGGCTTCAGTTTCATTTGATTCCGGCATACATCATTCAGTTGTCTAAAGCAAAACTTTTAGTATATGTTGGCACGATTTAGTTGGTTAAAAAAAAGAATGTTGTCTGTCAGACACAACCATGTAGCCATGCCAAGACCCATCAGATGAGCTGGCAACGATCCTCTACTGAGGTATGGCCGAGACCATAAGGCTCGGTTAATCACACTCTGACTACATGGTCATGATGCATCAACCAGACATGGGTTTCTGTCTTCTTAGGAATCAAGAATACAGAGGTACGAGCCTATAGAACAGATCCTGTTCAAGTAAGGTCGTGCCAATTTGTCAATTCGGGGTCTATATACACACAAT
Source organism: Artemisia annua (assembly GCA_014162995.1). NCBI lineage: Eukaryota > Viridiplantae > Streptophyta > Magnoliopsida > Asterales > Asteraceae > Artemisia > Artemisia annua. The sequence goes on along the minus strand of LBNU01005768.1, from coordinate 106,831 downwards.
CTAGATTCCTTTTCTGACCGATGTGGGATAAATCAGCGATCTTTACTTGGGAAAACTCGTACCCATTGTAACTTCTGCGCACTTCTTTCCAGCATGATGTTGAGTTGATGACTGGCTAAAAAAGAAAACAGATTTTGTGTTGGTTTTATAGAGGTTCAATTGGAAGCTTTCTCGTAAGACATGATTACAGATATATATCTGTCAAAGCCATACATGAATATGACAAATCTTACATTCTGAATCGTCTCACCACGTCGAGTTCCGTTCTTCTATCCATGAAAAACTGGCATCTGAAAAGGAAGAGTGTTCAGTTTATTACTAAAGCTTGTCATAAGTTATGGTGTTTTGATCGATCCAACAAATAATGTTAATGAAAAAATTTAATTCCACCGGCTCTTTGATTGGATTAGGATGTTAAGCTAGACGTTGTATATTGGTCATTTCATACTGTAGTTCTGTGTATAGACTTTCTAACTTTGGCATTAAGCTTACTTTACCGGGGAACCCTTTACCCAACTTTGGCATTAAACTGAGATCTATGTGGCAATGGCACAACTATTCCTGTGGAGACCTGCTTAATGTGTGACTGTCTAGCATCTTCAATATCTCCGAGAGTGTTCTCTCCTTTCTGCCAGGTCATGTCTTTATGCACGCCATATCCACTTTTTGGTTTGGAGGGTTTTGATTTCGAATGTAGTAGCTAATAATAGAGATGAGGATGGAGCTTCGGCCCGGGCTTTTTAGGCCAGGTCCTACGCTTTTATATGCCGGGCCGTGTCAGGCTTTGATGAGTTTTATCATCTTCTTAATACATACATAGTGACTACAAGTACAATAAGTGCACATTTTATAAGTAATCTCAGTAAGTTTGAAGACAAAAGTTCGTACATTGGACTTGAGTTGTTGTTTTATTTTATTTTATTTTATTTTATATTATTTTTTGTTCTTAACATTTGTTTGGTTTCAAAGGTATATGTAATTCCTTTTTTAGTATATTTAACAAGTACACTTGATAGTTTGGTTTATAAAGAAACTAATGATTTTACAAATAAGTATACTTTGTTTCACTAGAGTTAACACCTTAGTTTTTCATTGCTAAAGTAGTGTAATAGTTATAATTCTTGTTGCATGCCACAACTGAATGTCAACGTAGATTGGAGCTTTACAAGTTACAACTAGATTGATATCAAGCCTATGCTTGAGGATGTGCCGTAAATTTACCACTACACCAACGATCTAGTCTATCTTTCTGTAAATTGAACTATTTATATCTGTTAATCTCCTTGCTTTCTAGGTTTATCACCAGAGACAAAAGATACTAACTTGATCTTTATGTAATTTCTTACCACATATGACGGAAGATAAAACTTAAGTACAACCTGCATTAGTTATTATGTTCGGCTTCTTTTGTGCGAGGATACTATCATACTTAGTTAACGGCCTTTAGTCATTTACCCGTTCATTAAAATTGTATTGTGCAACTTGTAAGGGCATGTGGCCGACCATTTATTGTTGAACTTGTTATGGTATAATATTTACCCTCAATTTAGTCATAATCATATATGTATAATATTTCGATTAACTTTTGGCAATCTTCCTTTATAGGGTGATTAGAAGTTTTTAGACTAAGCAAAGTAGCTAGAAACTATAGATGATAGCATCTCGTTTATAATTGACATGTTTATAAATACTGCTTCTCTTACGGTATTTGGTTTACACCTCAACTTTGTCAGAAGAACCAAGTTTATAAAATGCAGCTTCTCAAGCATATTAGCAAAGGCTAAGGATCAGTAATATGAAAGAAAGGCCTTTTATATCAAATGGTGTTGTTGAAAGTAAAAGAATATTCTCTTATCTTTCTATATGTTTATTGATTAATCTCATGACTTCAGTTTCGTTTGATACCGGCATACATCGTTCAGTTGTCTAAAGCAAAACTTTTAGTATATGTTGGCTTTGATACCAGCATACGTTCAGTTGTCTAAAGCAAAACTTTTAGTATATGTTGGCACGATTTAGTTCGTAAAAAAGAGGATGAACGATTTAGTTCATAAAAAATAAGGATGTCTGTCAGACAACCATGTAGCCAAGCCAAGACCCATCAGATGAGCCGGGCAACGATCCTCTACTGAGCCATGGCCGAGACCATAAGGCTCACGCTCTAGCTACATGGTGTTGATGCATCAACCAGACATGGGTTTCTGTCTTCTTAGGAATCAAGAATACAGAGGTACGAGCCTATAGAACAGATCCTGTTCAAGTAAGGTCGTGCCTAAGTGTCAATCCGTGGTCTATATAAACACAATCTCATTTCCATATCTGACCGATGTGGGATGAGTCTTGGTTCTTTATTTGGGAAAACTCGTACCCACTGAAACTTTTGGTAACTTCTTCCCATCTGAGTATAGCCTTTTTGCCTTGATAGTTTTTGTTGCTGTTCTTTACACAATGGGGAAGAATTGATGACGGACTCAGAGCAAAAACATATTTTGGGTTGGTTTTTGTGGCTCACAGATGACAGTTGTGATGAGCTATTTCTAGGTCCTTGTCAAGAAACCGGATTTTCTAGGTTTGTTGGAATGTTCTATTGTAAGACACGATTAAAGATATATATATTCGCCAAAGTCATACATGAATACGACAAATCTTACATTCTAGCATGTCTCACCAAATCGAGTTTCGTTCTTGTATCCTTGAAATGGTGTGCGAAAAAGGAAGAATGTTAGGTTTATTACAAGCTTGGCATAAGTTTTCGTGTTTTGATCGATCCAACAAATCGTGTTAATGAAAGCATTTAATTCCACCAGCTCTTTGATTGGATGAGGATGTTAAGCTGGAGTTCTGCGTATAGACTTTCTAACTTTGGCATTCGTGTCAAGCTGCAGTGTGTGGCAATGGCATAATTGTTTCTGTGGAGACCTGCTTAAAGTACGACTATCACAAAAGTTATCAGCATCTTCAATATCTCCATGAGTGTTCTCAAGTTTTTGTGGGTCCTGTCTATATGCACGTCATATCCATTTTTTCGGTTTGGAGGATTATGATTTCGAATGTGGTAGCTTGCTGTTTAGGGTCCTGAATGAATTATTAGTGAGACATCCCCAAATTGACCTTGAATGTAGATAAAGAATCCATGACCCCTCGTTCTTTTAACATAAATCATAAATAATAGTAAGATAATCGCGCTATGCTAGTAGCAGAATGCATGTGACTATAATGCATAAATTAGACGAACTTACCGACATTAATGTGGATCCTTGGTTTGATGGTTTCTATTAGATCCAAGTGGAATCATACGGTTAGAAGTTGGAGATTGGTATTGTAGAGAAAAAGAGACAAATGAAACATATGAAACATAATTGACTAACATTCCACTGTACCCGGACTAAAAATATTCTTCACTTAGTGGATGCAGAATCACAACCCATTCCATCAAAGTGTTGGAAACAAACACAACGTTTACTGTTCTAGACTCAAAAGGTTTTACAATCAAACAAACTCGATTACAGCACTAGACCGTAAATATACCAGAGCACATATATTTTTGGTTGATGTTTTTTTGTAGTTTATAAGAATTGTAATATACCAAATTTTATTTGAATCTTCTAAATGTAATGCATACCCAACAAGACTATAAATGGTTGTTTTTGACGTTGCAAGTATTACAACAAGCCATAGGTTGTATTCGACTATGGAAACACATAACTTGATGCAACTTATGCATGATGTACACTGCTTGCATTCGTTTCCTGTTTAATTGGGAAGCTAAATCCTTGCAAATTATGAATTATAAATATAGTTTTATAACCTGCTTCCAGCAAACAATCCGAAACCACTAAAAATAAGTAAAAGGAAACAAAAAAACAAATTCAAAGACTCCCAATGCATGTGAAAACATAAAACAAGTTAAACAACAGGCATTGGCGTTTTATTTGGCAGCAGAGCTTCATATCTGTTTCTTAGGCTTCCCAACCTCTGAGAACCGTAGCTCTCGCAACACGGTTGACTCCCAATGTAAATGCTCCCATACGTAAATCACAATTGTGTGTTTTACACATTTCCTTCACATCTTTGAATCCTTGTCCAATGTATTTCTTTAACTCTGCGTTAACCTTTGCCTCATCCCACATAAACCCTTGAATGTTCTGTATTAAACAGGTAGCAAAGTAACTCTTAAAATTTCTATTAATAATAATAATAATAGTAATGTATACTAATTACATAATTATCTAGGAAAGGACTAGAAGGGGCAAAATGGACGGTTGAGCGGGTCAGGTATTGGGTCAAAACAGGTTGACTGAGACAGTTGTTGCGGGTAGGCCAAAATAGGTCAGGTTGTGACGCATAAACACTTTTATCCATTAATTTAAAGATAGTTAATAAATATGATTACAGTAATCATAATGTAATTTTGAAACAAAAGATTTAGAAGACTGTAAGCGTTATAAATATGCTCTGTGTGACCTTCAATCCATTTGACCCGTTTCTCTTTTACGATTAGCATAACACAAGTCTTTCAATTCATAAGTAAATGAGTAAAAATGATGATTATTGTATTTTCTTAGACATACCTGAACCCATTCAAAGTAACTAACTGTCACTCCTCCTGAATTAGCAAATATGTCGGGAAGGATGACGACACCCTTCTTTGTTAAAATCTGTTAAGAAGAAAAACACAATAGATATTTCTGTAATGTAGGTTGTTTCGATAATATCCAAATGAACTTATAAGCTTTGTTAAAGTATAGGTTTGAAATTTTGAACAAGATACTAACCTCGTCGGCTTCAGGGTCAGTAGGATGGTTAGCAGCTTCGATTATGAATTTGGCTTTGATATGGTCAGCATTATCCCTGTGATCAAATATCAAGAAAATATTATGATATTAATAAGTTTCTTCCTTGAATAACCACAAAAACAAGGTTTTTTTGCAACGCAAAGATCAAATAAATAAGTTCGGAAAGTACTTGCTAATTACACCCCCTAGGGCAGCTGGGATGAGTATGTCACAATCTTCGGTTAAAATTGAGTTAGAATCAATGGAATTCGAACCACCAAAACCTTTGACACCTTTGTGTTCCTTGACATGTTTTAGCAGGCTAGGGATGTCAAGTCCATTACTGTTCTTTATAGCTCCCGTTATATCACTCACTGCTACAACTTTTCCTCCAGCTTCATGAATAAGCTGAGCAGCCCATGAACCAACATTTCCGAATCCCTGAGAATAAACAAACACAATTAGTATTAAGAATTAGATTAACTGAAATCTCCCAACCTTTGTAAAAAATACACATAAAAAAATCATAGTTACATGATATGTGTACCTGTATAACAAAACGTTGGCCAGCAACACTTAACCCTTGGTCATTAAGAAGGGCCTCGGTTGCAAAAAGTACTCCCCTTCCTGTAGCAGCATCTCTACCAAGTGATCCACCGAGATCCTGAATTCATACGATCAGATCCCTTATACGATAAACAATCGTGTTCTTAAACATAAAGTTAATCAAGAATCAGCTTGTTATGTATACTTACAATAGGTTTGCCAGTAACAATAGCGGGCGAGTATCCATGAAATTTGGAATATTCATCTAATATCCATGCCATTGTCTGGTAAAACACAAAGTTTCATAAGCCATTTGTCAAACCTTAGATAATAGGATTTAACAAACATAAAATTGATATGGATGAAGCACAGACCTGGGGATTGGTTCCCATATCAGGTGCTGGAACATCAGTGTGGATTCCAATTAGATCATGTATCTTCTGCGTGAAAACTCTAGTAAGTCGTTCTAGCTCGGATATGCTCAACTTTGCAGGATCACATCCTATTCCTCCTTTAGCTCCACCATACGGTATATTTGCCACTGCTGTCTTCCATGTCATCAATTGTGCTAAAGCATTAACCTCATCTGGATCAACCTGTTCTCATCAAACATATTTTAAAACATTAAGCCTCTATTGCATATAATCTGAAAACAGTGATCAACATTTTTAATCATTGTACTTGACTTTAGTTTAACAAAAACAAACCTCTGGATGGTATCTGATTCCTCCTTTCATGGGCCCACGAGCATTGTCATGCTGAATCCTGAAGCCGACAAAAGATACCAAAGAACCATCATCCTTTGGTATTGTACACTCTACCTGCGATCACAATTTAAAACGGCATAAGTAAAGGTCAAAGAAGATGACATAATACTTTAGAAGAAACTAGAAAATGAAAATATTGCAAAGTATAAAGGTAGCAAATGTATAGAAAAAGACCATAACAACATGTAAAAAACAGATAAAAAATAACCTTGATTTCCCTGAATGGGATCAGCAGACTCTTTTCGAGTTTTGAGTCTAGTCCCAGCAGACGAGCTGCCCGCTTAAAGTTCCGGTTTGTGGCAGCTAAAGCGTTCATGTTTGTTTAGTATCTAGTCAGACTAAAGAAAAATGTCAGAGAGAATAATATGAACAAGCTATGCGAAAACAAAAAGATGTAAGATGAAAATTGAAAGCTAGCACAAGCCAATATATATAGTCTGCTTAGGACTTTAGGATATGGATAAACAAGTTGATTGGGTGTTTAAAAGAGGAGCCTATAAGCTAGTCAATTACGGAGTAAAATACTTCAAGGTAGGTGGCTTTACATTATGCACATGACAAAAACTTAATGCACTTGCACTATAATAAGAAGAGACTTATAATTATCATTAGTGATTAGTCATTTAGCCTATGCATGTTAGTCATATGGTTTACATAACAACATTCAATACTGAAAAAACTTGTATTTAGCATATGGTTCAGTTCTTCTCATCAACTTTTTTTATATGAAAAACTGAAATTAGCATGATAATTAAAGATTTCAAATCTTAAAATACCATTTAAGACAATCAAAAATCAAAATACATTTATTTGAGTAGGGCCCTTTAGATAACTAAACATTTGAGGTGCCATGTATGGCATTTGGTTGTCCAGACAGGTCATTACCAAGGAAGTCAATATCTATCTATATATAGTCACCGACTTTAATTTCACAAAAAATTATAAAAATAGATAGCGATATATATTAACTTCTAGTTAATGAATCATTAATAACCAAAGTATAGATTATGTTAAGACAATTAATTTAAATAACTGAAAACAAATGATATTGTTTATATATACTACACATGGAATATAAAATAAAGGCGGCTTGATATGATGACAAAAAAAAAAAGTGTACCTTAGCTATTTTATTACAGCGAATGTCTTGTGACTTTTTATTTTATTTTATTTTATTTTATTTTTTATTTTTAAATTGCTCTCTGTTAATCTATTGCAATATTAAACTATGTAATAAAATAGTGCTCTATATTATTTAATACTACTACTTAAAGTTATCCAAGATTAGCTCTAATACTCAGCAAAAAATAAAAGGATATACACATACTTTATTTCTAGTTTTTATTACAATATAAATAACTATAAAGAAAAGAAATAGAACATTATACTTTTCAAATGTAAACTACTAAATATGGAGAAAAAAATATGTGAAATAATCTTAACACAATTTTAAATTAGCATAAGATGTGTCTAGTTGTTGAAAAGAGAAACGATTTTCTTAAAAAGTAGGTTACGTTTTTCAAAATAGTAAAGGGGTTACATTTTTAGACCAAAGAAGCAAGATGCTTTTTTGCATTCACGTTTTCTTGCACATCTTGTATAAATATTTTGAAGTGTCATAAAAAGACAGAAAATTGGAAATTTAGGATGTAAAAAATGTGAAAACATAGTCTAGATGCCGCGTATGGATAGAGTCAACCAGGCTAAGATACACCAATTCCATCACTATCTTCTTAACAACTCATATGGTAAGTATTTTGGATAAGAATGATGACAAATATTAAAGACCATTAAGTAGTTGTACATGTTATAAAAATAAGATTATGCTACTAATTTACTAAATGCACGCTTATGATTGGATAATTTATTAGAAAAATGCAATTGAAATGACATCTTCCCTTATTTTATTACCAGTTGTCAAACAAAAAGTTACTACTATTTATCTCATTATTCTTAACTTGCCTCTTTATATTTATTTAACTTCTACTTTTAGCATTTAAATTTACATAGTTCTCATTTATTCACAATATTAACTTAATTTCGCCCCAACGTGCAAACTTTAAGCAGCCATACCAACCTTCATCAAAAGGGGAGAGTTTTATATCATAAATTTATCACACACGTCATAAGCAAAACTTGAATCCACAATCAATAATTAAACTAAAGAATTTCTCACATAATATAAAATAACAACATATTAGTACATCATTTCCAAAATGCAACCATAGTAATTAGTTTTGAATTGTGAAAAAGAGAATTACAACTATTGAACCCACAAACAACTTTTCAAGGTGGCACTATTTGAATACCTAACAGACAAATTCTATAAATATTGAATCTTAAACCGAAAACATTTCAAATGAAAAGACATTCGTATGACATTCAATTTATTATCCCCTAAAAGTGTAAAAAAGAAGTTACTCCCTCCGTATTATAAAATTTGTCCTCTAATATAGTTTAACAAAAATATGATCATTACTGTATCTTTCTTACTTTTTTGTTGAATAACAGTTTACCCTTAACAATTAATTGATGTTTTATTTAAAATTTGTAATATTTGCGTCAAGTGAGGGCAATATGATCCACTAGATCAAAATTATTTATCTATTTGTTATAGCCAAGAACTGATTTTGGACTTTTCGGAAGGAAAAAAAATAAATAAATAAAAAATAAACTATTTTAGAGTAACCTCTTAAGACAAGTATACAAAACAGCCCAAAAGAAACAACTTTGAGCCCATTAAAATATATTGATTCACAAAATAAGCAAACCTTAAGCCCATTAAAAATAGCAAGCCCAACTGGCCAAACCCACAAGGCCACAATCAATCAATCAGACACCTGACCGGTATTCATGCATGGTGTCTGTCTAGCAACCAAACAACCCTCCCCCCACCCCAATTGACTAAAATTGAAACCAACAACACAAAAACTGACACCTAAACAATGAAATGAAGCTAATTTTATACAAATCAACTGCTCACTCCGTCATAAAATTATTATTAGGAGATAAAAGTCACACAATTTAATAAAATTGTTCTCTTTTTATTACTTAAAATAAAAAGCTAAAACATTTAAGACGGAGGGAGTAACATGCAAACGAAAAATCAACATTTAACATAAACCCTAAATTCCAAAAAATGAAATAAACACTTACAAGATGATCACCGGAGAAAAGGATCGGACCACTGATCGGAGAACTTCACCGGCGCCGGAAATAAAATCCGATCTGTTATCAACTCCGATGAATCCGCAAATCAATTCACACATATTTATAGCAATCAAATGAAATAAAGGAACTAGATTATATTACCTCACACACAGGAATATGTGCCCAACTATAAGGACAAGAATAAGCGACTCATCATCCACTCTGATATTATTTGAATTTGATTTTATGCAACAGTATATCAACTTGTTATGTGTATATGGTCCTTTTTTTTTTTAATGGATTGATTTTAGAGAGAAAAGAAAATGAATTGAAGTCAAAATGGAAATGAAATCAAGGTGTAAGTTATACTAAGAAATACTAGTATATATTTTTCACGTGACTATGATCACATAATTTACGCTGATGATACCATATGACACATCACACATGCACTGTTTTTATTTGGTCTTAATGTAATACATGCAATCACGAATAAAATCAAAATAAATTAAAGTTGTATCTAAAAAAAGGTTTTGGCCGTACAATAGCAACATACTTTTTCAAATGTACACAGATCGGTATATTTGAAAAATTATGTTGCTACTATACGACCAAAACCCTTGCAAAAATGTATTTACGGAAATTAAGCCACACGGAATAGGTGTGGATTGTCACTAAGTGAGCCATGCCTCATCAAGTGAGCCCAAAACAGCCATCAACCTCACGCGTGATATAACCAAACACAAAAAAAGTTGACCAGGTTACCTTAATTATTTTGAAAAAAAATGGGCATTTTTATGTTTTAATTTTTTTATTTAATTTGTGAGTATGTATTAGTATTCAGTGTGGTATATTTGTATAACGTACAAATTTTAATAAAAGGTGAGGAGAAGGTGACTAAAACGGGTGAAAGGTGAGAAGTAGTGAGAGCAAAGAGAAAGCTGACGTGACGCTGATGTGTAAGGTGAGAATGTAGTCACCGCTACTTTCAATCTTAGCCAAAGTTGTAGCCGCAACTGAAGCGGCGTTAGAGCTGTGGCTTATATTATAAGTTGACAACTAGAGTTTACATTTTCATAAGCGTTTTTGTGAATTAGTTTGAACTATAATTTAGACTTTGTTTGGTTGTTGAATAAAAAGGTATTTTTCAAAAAAGTTTAAAACCAAAATTGAAAATTATAGGACAAATGGCACAAAAAAGCATCAAAGTTAGGGTCCATTTCCAATCAGGGTATCCAACTTTTTTTCTTGCATAAAAAGGTTCCCAACTTTTTTTTTTGGCGGATTTGGGTTTTTTCCTAACACCCCGTTAAATAATTCGTTAAGTACAAACTTTTAAAAATTTAAAAGTTTTATAAAAACTGAAGGGTGATTTTGAAAATTTTTTGGTACTTTTTTTTTTTTTTTTAATGGATTGATTTTAGAGAGAAAAGAAAATGAATTGAAGTCAAAATGGAAATGAAACCAAGGTGTAAGAAATAGTATATATTTTTCACGTGACTATGATCACATAATTTACGCTGATGATACCATATGACACATGCACTGTTTTTATTTGGTCTTAGAGAGGAAGGTGTGGTGAGGAGGTAAAACTCCTCATTTAGGCCTCACGGGGTGTCACATCATCTTAACAAACCTCCCCTTACAACCCCCTTCACTCACAATTAACTACAACTTACTCATTTGGGCCCCACCACTTACACCTCTATTTTATTTACCACTCACAAACCAAAAACAAAAAAAAACAAAAAACAAAAAACAAACAAGAAAAGCTGCAAATCGTACGAGGCAAACCCTCGCCGTGCAGGTGAGTAAGGGGGAGATGAGTAGCCATGAGGAGGTTAAGAGGGTGTGGTGGCTAGCTATGAGTAGATGCCATGCTGGCTTGGCGAGGCATGAGGAGGTCGACACCTTCCTCTCTTAATGTAATACATGCAATCACGAATAAAATCAAAATAAATTAAAGTTGTATCTACAAAAAGGTTTTGGCCGTACAATAGCAACATACTTTTTCAAATGTACAAAGATCGATATATTTGAAAAATCATGTTGCTACTATACGACCAAAACCCTTACAAAAATGTATTTACAGAAATTAAGCCACACGGAATAGGTGTGGATTGTCACTAAGTGAGCCATGCCTCATCAAGTGAGCCCAAAACAGCCATCAACCTCACGCGTGATATAACCAAACACAAAAAAAGTTGACCAGGTTACCTTAATTATTTTGAAAAAAAATGGGCATTTTTTTATGTTTTAATTTTTTATTTAATTTGTGAGTGTGTATGAGTATTCNTGTGAGCATATCAGCATTATGATAGGTTAAAGGTTTAAGATTGAAATACCCGTTATAATAGATATCCAAAGATAATGCACCTCCTTTGGATGAAGAAGCCATCCTGCTAAACATAAGAAAAAAAATAAAATAAAAGGTCAATTAGTGCTTAATTTAGCTGTTATTAGCATAATTAAAAACAACAATAAGTATTAATTACCTTTAGGAACACAAATTAAGGTTCAATTTTGTCAATTGTAAACTTTTCAATTTTAGGGTTTATGTATGGAGACTGATTTGGGGGAAATTTTGGGGGAAAATGAGAGACCCGTTATATTAAAAAGAAAACATAAAAGTTTCAGTTTTGGTCCTTGGGTTAGTGGTTAACGGGTGTTAGAAAAAAACCCAAATCCGCCAAAAAAAAAGTTGGAAACCTTTTTATGCAAGAAAAAAAGTTGGATACCCTGATTGGAAATGAACCCTAACTTTGATGCCTTTTTGTGCCATTTGCCCAAAATTATAACTAAAAAACATGTTTAAAAAAAAAAAAAAAAAAAAAAAAAAAAAAAAAAAAAAAAAATCTGTAAAAGTAGTTTTCTAGTTTATAACCAATATTTGGACTAGTGGACCTTATACTCTTTGACATGTTCTTTTGCGGTTTTCTAAATTCCCTTGTATTTTTTATTTTTCCTTAAAACTCTTATTAAATGTGCTTTTTAAATTTTAAGCACTTTTCTAGTCCTCGTTTTTCCTAAAAAGTGGAGATTGAAAATTAGGCTACTGCCAACAAGAGTAGTAAGGCACCAGCAAGCAAGCATGTCACACGACATGCTTGCTGGTAGTAGCAACACTCACGTTGGCAAGGAGCACGAACGGTGAGTCCATGTGTTTTTATTAGTTTTATTATTTGGTTTGTGAGTGTGTATAGTATTTAGAGGGTGTTTGGATTTGCGTTATGATATTGATTATCTCCTTATCACGTTTACAAAACATGAATAATCAATTATTAGTGTTTGGGAATCCTTTTCACATAATTGACATTATGCGTTTTGATGAATACAAAACGTGATTATGTATAATCTAGAGGCAGGAAGTCAATTAGTATGTGGCCCACAACAAGCAAGCGTAATATCTGTATTACCCTCTCCGTTTAATTTTCATGTGGCCTAACTTGGTAATGCAAATGTCTATTTTTGTAATTTTACTCATTAAGTTACAAAGTAATAACATTTTTCAAACACTAAAAAACTAATTATCTCATAATCTTATTTTTGCTATATCAAACGACATAATAAAATCCAAACACCATATTTCAAAACCACGTTATGCAACAACTAATTATCTAACCAATTATCTATTTTCAATATGCATCCCAAACACCCTTTTAGTGGGTTATGTTTGAATAAAAGTGGTTATTTTAATAATTAAATAAAATTGGTTGAAAAGTGAAGTGGTGTTAGTTATTGGGAGTAAAAAGTGAGTGAGTGTACTGTAAAAAAAAGAGAGAAAACTGATATAACGCTGAGATGAAAAATAAAGTAGTGTTATTGCTAGGAGTATTTTTTTTTCTCCCCACAACTAAAGGACTCGTATTATTGCAAAAGAACATTTGAATGCATCAAATATATTCACATATTTTTTTAGGATTTTGTGTTTATCAACTTTAATCATTTTTAAACGTTCATTTCAATTAACTTAAACTTATAGATATGAGCTTATAAAAGTTTCTTTAAATTTATATGTCAAACAAAACTCATTTCATAAAATAATTTAATTTAGAAGTCAAAGCTTGTATAAGCTCCAATAAACTTAATTCGAAACACACTCTAAAAATTCTCAATGTTTATATTTTACTTTACGCAGGGTTTTGCTAATGACAGCGGTAAGGGTTGTTGTTAAGAGCTTGATTTTAGAGTTTTGCTAATGGCAACCCTAAGAGTTCCTGTTAAGAGCTTGATTTTATTGCATATGAAATAATAAGTGATTCTTATTAGATGACATTTACGATAAAAGTGGATGAAAACCCTAAGAATCTGGATACGTAGCAAACACTTCATTCTCATTAAACGAATTAGTTTCTTACAAATAATTGTAGTAAAAATGATCATATTAACCGCAGTCCTAAATTGTAAAACCCTATTATGGATGATTAAGAAGAACACAATTATCGGGTGGAGAGATGAGTTTGCAAAAGTTGAGAAAAGTAATGCTACAAGGATCACATTATATGTTACAGAGATTGCATTAAAACACATTTTTAAGTTTACTAACTTTAGTTACATGAGGTAGTATCTATGCTATTTAGTGGACGGGTCGGGGACAAGCCTCTTTATTGTGTGTCAAGTGACACTACAAGAAAAAGGGCTTTTTAGGACGAACTTTTTTGGAACAACCAAAAAAATGTGCCAAATGCTTGTATTTGAAACAGTTTTGGTAACCGTGCCAAAAAAATAGGTATTTGGAACCACCATTAAAAAATCGTCCCAAAAACAAATGTATTCGGGACGATGTTTCAAAACGGTGCCAAATGTCAATGTTTTTGGATCAGTTGGTAAAAATTGTGCCAAATACTTACGTATTTGGAATGACTATTAAAAATATGTTCCAAATACAAATCTTTTGAGACATTTTATCGAAACCTTGCCAGGTACATGTGAATTTTTAAACGTTTTGTAAATCTTTTCCAAACCATTTATGTATTTATAAGCACTGATTAAAACGCTTTGTAAAACACCATATTCGAACGAGATTGGACTTCGAAGTTTGGATCTTTCAAGTCGTCGTGTGTGAAATAAATTGTAAACTATCCGTTTAATGCGTAAAAACTATTTCAAATTTCTTTTTCTTTACTCTTATTACTAGACAAATACTCGCGCAAAGCGATGGTGTATAGCGGCAACTAATTATACTTGCGATAATTTGACCCTCGATGCAAAACTTACGGGTTTACTTGTAGTCATTGTGAGAAAAAAAAATCATGGGTTAGAAACAAAAAATGTTTATAACAGTTTATAAATCATAACAACAGTTTACTCACTTTTAATAGTTGATTGTGTAAGTTGACTAAGTTTTCATTAATTAAACATGTCATTTAAAGTTTACTAAGGATTATTGCGGGGTAATTTAGTTCAAACACTTTACTCACTTTTAAGCAAAAGTCAATGTTTTGAAAATCGGGTTTCTTATCGACCCGGTCTAGTCATCGAGTCAACTGGTTCGACCACCGGGTCAACCTGGTCTTCCGCACACAAAAACAAAATTATTTCTAGTGATACAAAAAAATTATGACAAAAGATCATTTGAAGACATTTTTTTTATATACCAAGGGACTAATCTCCACCCTCTATCTTTATTTTATCTAATGGATGAGATTAATCCCAACAACTTAAAAAACCCACTTTCATAATTTTTTTCAAATATTAATATCTTTCAAATCGTTAATCGTTAAGCGAAGAAAAATATACCGTTACGACGAGCATTTAATTATCTTTCTATAGATAGGCATTTTGATATATTATCGACAAAAATTTTTTTTTTCGTTTTTTTCACTTTTTTCGTTACCTAAAAAATCACATGTGATATTGTAAATCACATGTGATACTACACTAATATCACATGTGATTTTTTTGGTGACGAAAAAAAACGTGAAAAAAAAGATTTTTTTTTTTGTCGAAAGTATATCAAAGTGCCCGTCTATAGAAAGATAATTAAATGCTCGTCGCGATGGTGTAATTATTTTCGCTTAATGATTAACGGTTTAAGAGATATTTAAATTATAAAAAATTGGTAAAATATTAAAATGCTTTTAATCTCAACCATTGATTTCTTTTTAGATGAATGGTGAGGGTGAGTCCATTGTTATGTAGGAAAAGTTTGGTATGTAAAATAACTCTCCTAAAAAATTATATACATAAATCATGACTATTTCATATATTGAGCCTAAAAACCATTTACTAACAACATAACATGTAAAAATAAAATTACGTCGTAAATATATTATATAACTTGTTTTGTTTGTAAAAAAACATGAGAAAAAAAACAAAACCTTTCATGGTCTAGAGAACCGGGTTAACCAGGGTTGCTTCAAAACCCGATGGGTCTAACTGGGTTTGAAAAATAAAAAACCCGGTTTAATTTGACTTGTTTTTTTTAACCGGAACCGTTTTAACTGGTCGGTTCGAACCCGGGTTTCAAAACATTATTTTAAGTTTCAAGATTTTATGATACATTTTTATAAGTAGTAGAGATATAAGAGACTTACTTCTTTTTTTATTCATATATATAATTAATTTTCTTGCTACACGAAAAAATTATAAAATTTTAATCTCCCGCTCACGTTTTCAATTCTCCCACTCACTTTTTCCCCAATTTCAAAAAGCCCAACACATTTATGCCTATGCATCCCTCTTAACCTAAGATCACACAAGTGTCGCCTCCAATCTTTTTTTGCATATAATTTCGTAAAAAATAAAACAAGAAACCATACCTATCTTCTTGTTGTTTCTTCTTCAAGAGATTTCTTCCAAAGCCACCACTGGTAAGATAGTTAAACATGATCTCTACGTCATTTCTTTTCACTATCTCGAAGTTCCTGTACATTGAATAGATGGAGTTTATATGTCTAGTTACGGTTTTTATCTTTAAATGTTTAAACATATATTTTTTGTCAAACAAACTAATACAAAACAAATCTGAATTCATGCCACAATATTATGTTTTTTTTTTCAGTATATACTGTTTACATAATTGTATCAACAATTCTCGAATGGTAACAATATGCTTATTTTGCAGAGTAGTGTATGTTGCGCCGATGCGGGAAAGAAACACTAGAATTTAGATCTTTCAGCGTATGATATGATTCTCATAAGGAATTTCTACTTGCAAGGTTGAAGATATTGGTACCCCGTATATACGAGTCTCGACTCTCGATCACAAACCATTTTTTATGTTCATTTAATTTCTTTGTAGGACCTCTGAACAGTTTGTTTTCTTTTTTAGGTTAGTAGGATTAACTATCGAGCACTCGAAAAGTTTATATAAACTTGACGTGGTGAATATTGATTGTAATCCTTCTAATATTTTATCTTGCATTTTATCATTACTAATGATTCCAATTATGTTGCAGCAATGAGCCATGAAGATAATTATTACGTTAAATATATAATAAACCAAGTTGACCCCATGTTTAAGTAAGTTTGTTAATGGAATATGTATGATTTATAAATTTATTAAAGGATTGTGTATGATGTATGTAGGTTGGCTCATCTTATCGATGCAAAGTTGTAGAATATGCGGTAGAACCGTAGAAAGCATACACCATACAAAGGAAGCAATACTCGAGCTGCGGGTGGTAGTCGATGACAAGCAACAGGTATCCGATATTTATAATCCTAGAAAGTGGTGGTTGAGGCTTCAAATGGAAGCAGTTGATAACAAGCGGCGAGTGTCCGATGTTTATAATCCGTCGTTGTTGAGGCTCTAGTCACACAGCTTTACAATTTAGACGATCCAAATTTATTCAAACAAGCTGCATGTAAGCTATATCTTGAGATCTTTTGATCATTATCAATCAAAATCAACTGATCATATCGGTTCATGATAGATCAAACTAGGGTTAGAACGGCTAACACGAGAGAAATCATTGTTGTATCTATACAGCTGGACTTACCGTGTCTAGTTCTATCGAGTTTAAGTGAATTTATGGCATTCAGGTAAATGTATTGCCTTGATTTTATGAATGATTATTAAATTATGAGTTCAATGTTTTTAAAGCTTCCAAGTTGAATTTGACTGACGGATATTTAAAACAGTTGGTGAATACGATGATATGCCAAATCAATTCGAAATAGACAAAAACAATGCTAGAAACATGTTTTGAATTACTAAAATTGTGCCAAATGCTCTTACTAATTAACGTAAATCCGAGCTAAAATAACCCAGGGGAAGGGGAATAAAAACTGTACCAAATAAGTATTTGGCACGGGAAATTAATTGGTACCAAATACCCATTTTCGCACAGTAAATTAAAACTGTACTAAATAAGCATTCGGCACGGGAAATGAATTGGAACCAAATACGCATTTGGTACGGGATAAAAAAGTGTGACGAATGTCCTTTTGGAACGCAAGATAATCAACCGTACCAAATACCTCACTTATGGCACCCCAAAGTTAAACCGTCCCAATAACCGTGCCAAATACTATTTAGCACGGTTTCAACCCGACCCTAATGTATTTGGCACCCTCATATTTAGGACAAAGCCAAAAGTGTGCCAAAGCCGTTCCAAATAGCATTTGGCACGGCTTTTTAAGTATTTGGCACAGTTTTGCACCCTCCCAAATACCATTTTTTGTTGTAGTGTGACAATGCATCTCTGCAAGAGAATAACCATTAATCATAGGCTCATTTTTTGGATCATACATCACATCAAACTCATCTCATCATATAATTAAAGATCATAGAGACATACAATTTTTATACAAATTTGGGTCAATAAACAAGTTTTTGTTTTAATAACACCAATAAATAACATGACACGACTTATCGGCGTTATATGTTGGTTGTAATAAGAAATTCCTTACTTAAACATATACGGAGTATTCCGTATATTAATTTATGCCTTCACGGGCAAATATAGGCCAAAAGGTGCAATTATTTGAGTGTGACCACAATTAGTTCTCTTTAAAATTAAGCTCCTCGTCTTATGTAAAGAGGGCATTTTATTATTCCAAAGTGAACATGACATGTTTGTGTAAAACATTCTTACAAGATGCGTAAGTTACAAGATCCGTAAGTTGGGCTCGGTACTTTGATTCCATTGTCGTAAATTGTGATGATATGATGTGTTAAGTCAACCTTTTTGTTTTGGTTTGAAAGAAAGCAAAATAGCTACACTGACGATATATATAAGATGTACAAACAATCAAACATATAGTACGATTAATAAAGCAACCAAATAATAATAATAATACACATGCATGTATCGAAGGAAAAATTGGTAAATTCCATCATAAAAAGGTTGTATAGATGGAATTCCATCTCAGAATCTACACGTACTTATTCCACAAAATCCTCCATTAAGAACATAGATTCCTCTTTCTATCGATATGGTGCAACACCTAAGATTCCATCATGCTAAAGTTGCATAGCTCATGTTTTTTATTTATAGGTTAGTGTATCGTGTAAGACATAAAATCTTATGGTATGAGTATAAGATTTGAATTTTGATCAGTATACTATTTTCATTAGGTAAGTGTATTTGTCGAAATAACTAGTATCTTGGTTATACAAAGAAATTAAGGCGAACATGCACCTTGTATAGCGCAAGTGGACTTGTTTAGCCAAAAGATGCAAACGAGTCGAGACTAGCTCAAGCACTTATGTGTTAGCTTGACTAAGCTCGAACCCAGTTTGATTGGGATTCTAAAATTCTAGATGTAGGCTTCAACTAATTTCCTAGAGGAGAATTTAAGCTTTAATTTGAGTAACCAGCTCGCACATTACTATCATCAAAATCGTGTTTGAAATGACTAGTACAACATATATGGGAGGGTTCTTAATTTAGAAGTCATTAGAAACAAAAAGTTCTAAGTCAAAACTTCAAACTCTCACTCGATCAAGTTCTAACTTATAATCACTCGATAAAAAGTAAGTATTACTAAATTGCAATCCTCATTTATATATATAACCTTTATAGTTTTGAAGAAATATCAACATCTTTAGTGGTGGCCGGGGAGCATTGATTTGAAGCATCCCAAAGTTCTTGGAAAATATATATGATTTGGTTCCTATCCACTATGTTTTATTCTTCTTAAAAGTTATACGAGTATAATTTGTTCACTAAAAGAAAACACAAAAATAATCTATATATATCGTTTTATTTGCAGTATTTTGAGACTTTAACCTACAATGGACGTGTAAAAGATGTCACAAAGGTAACACTAAAGTTATGCTTTCGAAGGAAAATATTGTGTAAACATATAGATTTTACAATGAAGGTTTTTACCTAGTAGTTACAAAATATTTTCAACCTGGCTCCATATTCAATATTTCCATTTTCTTAGTAGTAATAAAAGTTTACCAAACCTTAAAATCCAAACGGGTAACTAACATGCATGATTGCATGCCTTATGAGTGATGAGTCAGAATTGTCATAAGACTGTCTTAGTACATTCAGTTAATTGGATAAAGCCCATATTATCATTGGGCCAACATACTAGACCAATCTAGTAAATGGTTTGATTTACTACTCATAAGAATCCTTTTCTATTACTTCTATGATTTTTTGACGTACTCTTTGTAATTATTAAGAGTTACAACCAGATTACAAACCAAAAAGACCAAAACAAACGCATCCAACATCTGGCCAGCCTTGAAATCACAAGCTACAACGAAAGAAAGATGCACAAAATGAACAAAAAGAAAGAGAACCTATACGATTTGTATATTAACTAAAATCAGTTTAGAACAAAAAAACTCATGTCTGAGTAGAATGACTGAAATTAAAATAGCATCATTTCAAGAAAGAATCCCATTTTCCACCACAGAAAAGACACTAATATCACAGAATAGTAACCCTTCATACGCTTGTAACCTCCGTCACATTATAATATTCAGTGAAAATACCTTCCAAGTTCGAGGTGAATTGATCCTTGCTTACAGCTTTTAGCTTCCGTAACAAGCTTCTCTCTGCATGATCGGATACACTCTTACCAGAAAGAAGCCTTTTTTCCAAATGTTCTTTGTAAAAAACTTCAAATACATCTTTTTTATGAAGATAACGGAAAAGTATCAACACTTTGTCAAGTAGAATATCGACAGCCTCTTCAGTTACACCTTTCAGTCCTTTCCTAAGCTTTTCATCCAAAAACAATGAGATGTATTCCGGTGACTCAGGGTTAAAGTTGATGAATTGCTCAAACAAAGAGTTGAGAGCCATCTGGAACGCCGTGTCAGATTTGAATGACAGCTTGATGATCTTCTCGTGCTTGTCTTTTTCGCCCAATAGGCATTGTACAAAGCCCACAGGATCCTTTAACCTTTCTGGATCGGTAACCAGTTGTTTTCCGGTATCCCAAATGTGGGAAGTCATCACACCCCTTATTAAAGTTAGTCCATTGGGTACCCTACTGAAAATTTTATACATCCTGCCCAAATCCTCGTACTTGTCATCCAATATCATATTAACCAACCCCGAGTTTTTCATGTGAACTAAGCGTGTCATGTGAGTTTCAATCATTTCTGTTTTCACTACATTAGTTATCTTTATTTCACTTTGAACATCTAAATACTCAGACACTCTTTCAATCTCTTCAT
Source organism: Artemisia annua (assembly GCA_014162995.1). Classification (NCBI taxonomy): domain Eukaryota; kingdom Viridiplantae; phylum Streptophyta; class Magnoliopsida; order Asterales; family Asteraceae; genus Artemisia; species Artemisia annua. The sequence continues at coordinate 86,003 of LBNU01005768.1, read as the reverse complement.
TCAAACGTTTTTCGGTTTTTTTAAGATAGTCCCCACAATCACAACATTCAATCAACTCCTGAGATTCCCTTCGGTAAAAGTTGGTCGAGGCATCAAGAAAATGTTTCTCAAATTCTTGTTGGTAGACAGACGGGCCAAGATCCATTAGCATTTTCACAATGTTTCCCATCAAACCCGTATCAATAACTTCACCACGTCTTTCTTTATGCACAGTTTCCAGGAGTGTATCTTTCAGCTTCATGCGGATATTACTAAAGTGGATAATATTATCCCTCCATAAGTTAAGCCCGAGCTCACGAACAGGAGTCTTGTCACTACCAGGAATACAAGCTCTATCCAAGTAAGCAAATATTGTCATTACTATATCCAATGCTTCAAGATGTTCCATCCACTTCCCGTGCAACTCCATCAGAAACAAAGTCCCTCGATATGCTTTAACTGATGTTGCTATTTCTTGCAACTTAAATGTCATAGCTTTTACAAGTACGGCATATACCTCGTCTGCAAATTCGTGATTAACCATAGCAATCACATTCCTTGACATAGAAAAAACAGGTAGATGTCAAACAAAGGTCATAAATTTCTATAGAGAAAAGGCAAAATGAGTGGAAAGAGATGATAACAAATTATATTATACAGGAAAACTATGTTATTAAACAAATGGCAAAGTTGTTCATAAATGATCCATGCCTGACACTTCAACAAACAGATGTCACAAGAACAAAGAACATCATAATTTACTAATTCGATTAAAAATTTTAAAGAAGAAAACAAGAATCAATAGTAAATACACCAAGAAGCAAACTGAAGAGTCCAATAGATGAATTACTATAATAGGATGTGATGCGAGTTGCAGGTGGTGTTGACATTCCGTGCTAAAAAGAGATGGACATCGAAAGCTTTACAAGTGATAAATTATGGATACTCTTTTTCAACTAATTACTGCATTGTAATCACATTTCCAACTAAGAGATTTATGGGCTCACTGTATGTGTAATAGACCTAGTGATGAATGAAGATTCCAATTTCATGGGCCTTTACTAGGTTTTATGGTGTGTGCCATTAAGGAAAAAAAAAAAAAAAAAAAAAGTTATCACCGTCAACAACAAATCCTTTTCTATTCAGACCCTGTAATATAGACCACCTATCATAAAAAAAAGGGTTACCTAAGTTCAATCCTTTCTACAGGTCCACTAACATTATAGTGCTACACCAGAACCAAACAATGGCAACTAATCAAGAGATAGCATGTATTATATATAAAGGTTCTATACCAAAATAAACAAAAATGACTTATACCTTTAACAGACAGGCCTATTTATGCATCAGAAACCCAGATCCAATCTCAGACTACAAATCAAGTATCATTTAACACCAATTAAATTACAAAAACAAAGAACACAAAGAATGAGATTAGATGCTAATAGGAACATAAAAAAACGTGGACTTGCATATTTAAATCATATACGCAGTTAATTTTCAATTTAGCACACCCGTGATCCATTAGTTAACAAACAAATTTAATCTGCAATTATTGTATCATTCATAGTGGCATGCTTATCTATCTTCTACGGAGTATATTATAAAGCATGCATATCACAACCAAACCCAAACCACACTCCAAGCCTCATTTTGACACTTCAAAAATCAAACCTAACCCCATTATCAATTTTTATAAATCCCCCCAATACGTTCACCCTTTCTTTACACATACTAATAACATACATCATTCTTCTAAAATAGTAAAAAAACTAAAAAAAACAATGAAAATTAATCGTGACTGCCGTTTTGCGCAGGCTGCGGGCACGATGCTAGTGTTAACTTAGTAATATAAGTTCCCATGTATATAAGTTATAACTATTTTGCCAAGAGAAAGGCGCAAACAAATATAAAGTTCACATTCTTAAGCTTCTAATGTATGTTAAGTTTTAACAAGCAAAAGGTCAATCTTCATTCTGTAGATCTCATGCACATGCAGATAGGAGCCACAAAATACTTGTTAAATGGCTAACAGTAATACTATATGCTTAGCTAGAAAAACTTATACACTAAGACGCAAATTGACGAGAGACAATTATATTGAGCAGGCCGGCCATTAAAAAATCCGATATTGTATCAAAAACACAACATGTTAGGCAAGAAGTCATTAAAAAAGATAGATATCATGATCAACAACAAATCACTTTCTATACGATGCTGTAATATAAATGAATGGGTTGCATCTACTTAATTAGTTCAACCCTTTCTACGCTTCCAACTAACATAATAGTGCATCACTAGAAACAAATAAAGAAATTTTTAAGGGATAATTCCAAAAATGACCAAGTTGCTCAATCGATGGGCTTTTTTGACCTTGGATTTGAAAATTCTCGTTTTGACCAAGGTGGCCCGGTTGCCCAAAAACGTGTCGCCCCCATGGGACGCCAAGTGTCCCAAGTTGCCCAAATTCGTCTGAGTTGCCCAAAATTTGTCGTGAGTTGCCCAACAGTTTGCCATTTGGCGTCTCATGGGGGTGACACATTTTGGTCAACCGAGCCACCTTGGTCAAAACGAGAATTTTCAAATCCAAGGTCAAAAAAGCCCATCGATTGAGCAACTTGGTCATTGTTGGAATTATCCCATTTTTTAACAACTAAAGGTTTTATGTCAAAATATGCTAAGATGACATGTATCTTTAACAAAATATTATTATGTAAATAAATAAAACAAAAAAAAGAGAACAAGAATGAAATTAAGGGAAAAGATCATCAGAACCATAAGGGGATGCATATTTAAGCTTATTTTTGGGCTTATTAGCTTATATGATGTCAGCTATGATTTAGAAACTCAATTTTTTGGGTTCATTTTGAAACAATAAGCTCAAAAAATGAGCTTATTAAATATAAGCCGAAATCAGATAAGTTTGTAAACCCAAAAAGATAACAGAAAATATTATGATGTGAATTAATATAAGAAAAAAAGACTTACATATTGAGACGATAAACACAAACATCATGGGCTTTGCCATCATAAATCTGATGAATTGCATGTTCCAATAACTTGCATTTCTTTTCAGCATAGTCTGGTTCCAGCGGCTTCACATCGATTGGTTCTATATACGCAGTCTTCCTCCTTGTCCTAATCATCTTCCTCCGATTTATTGATTTACTAATCTATGTAAATGTAAATAAAATTCTAGTCCTCTTTTTCCCGGCCTATGACCTAATAGGGGCTTTTGTTAAAAAAAAAACCCTCAACTTGATAAACCATGCAAGATGTGCTCACGAGCTTTTCTAAATTCATATAAGCTTATATAAGTTATAACCCTAGCAAATAAGCTAATGGACCCGATTGTTCTAGCTAAGGCCCAATTTCGTTAGCCCATATTTATTTATTTATTTTTTAAGCAGGCATAATTGTATAACAAGAACTTAACATACGGCTGCTGCAAACAAACGTAAAAAAGAAGAAGAAAAAAATGGTGAGAAAGAAGGTGGATGAACGAGTTGTAACGCTTATTCGAAACGGAGTCAAAGCCAGTCACCGTTCGTTTTTGGTTATTGTTGGTGACAAGTCTCGCGATCAGGTTAGTCTAGCTAGTTCTATCATGATTAAACATGCGCACGTAGTTGTTGTTCATAATGAAGTATATGTTTGTGTTTTTTAATTGAGCAGATTGTGAACCTCAGTTACATGCTTGGCATGGAATCGGTGTCCAGAGCTAATAATGATGTTTTGTGGTGTTACAAGGATAAACTTGAGCTAAGCAGGTTCTCTTTTTTGTCTAACTTTCTCTTAATTACTAAATGTAGTTACTTTCATCCGTTGTATAACTATAATTGGTATGGCAATATCTAACAACTTTAGTGCACAACCGCGCACTCTTGTCGTTATCGCAAACAAACTAAAAGTTACTAGTATTAAAATAGAAAAGCTACTACCAAAGTCCAAAGGGCTTGTGGCCTAGCGGTACCTGCTTGGGACATTGTGTGAGATAATTGTCATGATATGATGGTTGTATGTTTGATATAAACATATTTTTCATGACTTCTATTTTGGGGTCTAATTATATCTATTCATTAACTACCTTGTTGCAGCAATAAGAAAAAACAAGCCAAACAGATGAAGATGATTAAGAACAGAAGAGTTGAAGATCCTGACAAGTTGGACGAATTCTCACTTTTCCTTCAAACTACTAAGATTACGTATTGCAAGTACAAGGATTCTGAGAAAATTCTTGGAAATACATATGGCATGTGTATATTACAGGTATATGGATACTATATATTCACGTTGTTGTCTTTGATTTGGTCAAGTGATGGTTCATATATATGCATATTTGTGTTTTCTTTTGTTTCAGGATTTTGAAGCATTGACACCAAATCTTCTAGCAAGAACTATAGAAACTGTGAAGGGTGGTGGATTGATTATTCTGTTGATTCGTTCTTTGTCTTCACTCACTAGTCTCTACACCATGGTCATGGTACGAGTCTCGTTTCTTTGTAACAGTTGCTGTAGTAACACACTTTGATAAATGAAGCTGAATTTACCCTTTATTATTTGTGTTTGAAATTTGGCTGCTACTTCCATCATTCTTCATAAATAAATAATAAAACAGGTCCACAAAAGAGGACTCTCTTTTTTGTTAAGGAGAATGATATCCATAGCAAGAAGGCTAATATTTTTGTAGAAAATTTTAATGCACTTAACTTTTATGTTTAATTATGTAAGAAGATAACTCATCTTTTATAACTAGACTGATCGATGGGTGTTACTTACAGGATGTTCATGAGAGATTCCGTACAGAATCTCATTCAGAGGCTCCAACCGGACGCTTTAATGAACGGTTCTTACTCTCTCTTGCATCATGTGGATCATGTATGGTTATGGACGATGAATTGAATCTATTACCAATTTCATCTCATATGAAGTCCGTCACACCAGTTCATGTAGAAAAGGTACACTTCTTATCCCCACAATATAAGAAAAAATGACAATATGTTTGTTTTTGTTTAATCTATAATTTTTTTGGGCAATGAAAGGATTCTGAGGGGCTCTCAGAGGCACAACGCAGATTAAAAGATTTAAAAGAGGAGCAAAAAGATGAGTTTCCTTTTGGTCCTTTGATCAAACAGTGTTGCACATACGATCAGGTTCTTTAACATATTTCTTCTTGCTACAACAAATAATCTTCTTATTAATTATTAAAAGTAATTGTGCCAAGCTTGTATTATCCAATGTTTAATTAAAGTTATCCCTCATTACCAATTTTCTGTACATGTGGCGTTGACATAATATGGGTACTTTTTTACAAAAGGGCAAAGCTGTTGAGACATTTCTAAAGGCGATCGTCTTGGATGAGAAACTCATTAGTAGCACAGTAGTGGCTTTGCTTGCTGGTCGTGGGCGTGGTAAGTCGGCTGCGCTTGGTCTTGCTATTGCTGGAGCTGTTGCTAAAGGGTAACAAGTCTACCCGTTAATCTTTGACAAGTACTTGCTTCTTGGTTTTCCTTTTAATATTTTGATCTAAACAACTTATGAATTTGTAGGTATTCAAATATTTTTGTGACTGCCCCTACCCCAGAAAACCTCAAAACTTTGTTCGAATTTGTGTCAAAGGGATTAGATATGCTCGAGTACAAGGTGAAAGATGTTTCTTTTCTGGCTACAGTCACCTTCTTGAAGTTTCTAATTGCTCAAACGAGCTTAGTGTTTGATTCATTTTTTTTCTACAAATAGATATAATCATATATGTTGTTAATGTACCTTATTCAGGAGCACCATGATTATGATATCGTGAAAAGCTCAAATCCAGAGTTCAAAAAGGTGACTATCAGAATAGATTTGCACAAACAGACCAAAAAGCATCGACAGACAGTTCAGGTTCGCATTTGTTAAAAAAAAAATGACTCATATGCTGATTCTTGTATACTGAAGTTGCAATAATCAGCTGAAGCGTTCTGATAAAGCGAATTATGTTATAATTATTAACTTCCCCCCCCTTTTTTTTTTCATTATTTTTCATCTTCCTGCTTACACAGTATGGTCGTTTCTGCTGATTTATTGGCTGGTAACTGAGCTCTGGTTCGTTATTTCATCTTCATAATCATAACTACATGTGTGCTTGCAGTATATACAACCGCATGAACATGAGAAACTGTCACAAGTTGAACTTTTGGTGGTTGATGAAGCCGCTGCTATTCCACTGCCAGTTGTCAAGTCTTTGATTGGGCCTTATTTGGTTTTCCTTTCTTCCACTGTCAATGGGTATGATATTTATATAGTTATTTGTATCTATGTAAACATGAACGAAAGGCAGAATAACTTACTTTTTCGAAATTATTAGTTGTTTGTTACAACTTCACATATTTTCTTGCACAATCTTCAGCTAGTGTATATCCATTTTTCTTGCAGCTATGAAGGTACAGGGCGATCTCTATCCTTAAAGCTTTTGAAGCAGTTAGAAGAGCAAAGTCGAGCATCCACAAATACTGTTCCTGCAGGTACGATAATCTCATGATTTGCAAAGTTCAGCATCCATAATTTATAAACGGACATGCATACAACTGATTAGAACTGGCTCGATTACAAAAATAAAAAGAACAAATGAAAGTAATCAGTCACAATTGAAAGGTTTACTTGACGTTTGAGAGGTCTATCATCTCTCCCAATTGGTAAAAATACCAAATTAATTTATCATAATAATTAGTATAATAAGAATCCTAAATGATATTTAATTGTGTATGGTAAAACTAATTTAAAAAATAGTTATATATACACAAATATCACCTTAATCATCTAATGAAACATATAAATAAACATTAACATTAGTACTTCTAACAAATATACCACAGTAATATACTTATCTATAGTTTCTATACAAAATCTCCCTTTTTCAGAATATATATACTATAATATCCTAATCTTGTTTTTAAAACCTTAATATGGTCGAATTGGAAACATTGCAGGCGGACAGTTCCAGAAGATAGAATTGCGTGAAGCTATCAGATATGCATCTGGTGATCCAGTTGAATCTTGGCTAAACAACTTACTTTGTATGGACACAGAAAATTCCATCCCTAGCATAAAAAGGTTGAAAACATTCTGAACAACTGTATCATGAGCTGCAGTAGTTGTCGCCGTTTACTAATATTCTGTTATTTTTGCAAATAGTTTTCCTCCTCCCAGCAAGTGTAATCTGTATTATGTTAACCGGGATACGCTTTTCTCATATCATAAAGACAGTGAGCTATTTTTGCAGGTAGGTAGTATTCGATATTAGTTATGTATTAATGTTTTNTTAAAAAAAATGACTCATATGCTGATTCTTGTATACTGAAGTTGCAATAATCAGCTGAAGCGTTCTGATAAAGCGAATTATGTTATGATTATTAACTTCCCCTTTTTTTTTTTTCATTATTTTTCATCTTCCTGCTTACACAATATGGTCGTTTCTGCTGATTTATTGGCTGGTAACTGAGCTCTGGTTCGTTATTTCATCTTCATAATCATAACTACATGTGTGCTTGCAGTATATACAACCGCATGAACATGAGAAACTGTCACAAGTTGAACTTTTGGTGGTTGATGAAGCCGCTGCTATTCCACTGCCAGTTGTCAAGTCTTTGATTGGGCCTTATTTGGTTTTCCTTTCTTCCACTGTCAATGGGTATGACATTTATATAGTTATTTGTATCTATGTAAACATGAACGAAAGGCAGAATAACTTACTTTTTCGAAATTATTAGTTGTTTGTTACAACTTCACATATTTTCTTGCACAATCTTCAGCTAGTGTATATCCATTTTTCTTGCAGCTATGAAGGTACAGGGCGATCTCTATCCTTAAAGCTTTTGAAGCAGTTAGAGGAGCAAAGTCGAGCATCCACAAATACTGTTCCTGCAGGTACGATAATCTCATGATTTGCAAAGTTCAGCATCCATAATTTATAAACGGACATGCATACAACTGATTAGAACTGGCTCGATTACAAAAATAAAAAGAACAAATGAAAGTAATCAGTCACAATTGAAAGGTTTACTTGACGTTTGAGAGGTCTATCATCTCTCCCAATTGGTAAAAATACCAATTTATCATAATAATTACTTATAAAAGAATCGTAAATGATATTAAATTGTCTATGGTAAAACTAATTCACAAAATAGTTATATATACACAAATATCACCTTAATCATCTCTAATGAAACATATAAATATATATATTAACATTAGTACTTCTAAGATATGTAATATACTTATCTATAGTTTCTATATAAAATCTCCCTTTTTCCAATATACTTACTATAATATCCTAATCTTGTTTTTAAAACCTTAATATGGTCGAATTGGAAACATTGCAGGCGGACAGTTCCAGAAGATAGAATTGCGTGAAGCTATCAGATATGCATCTGGTGATCCAGTTGAATCTTGGCTAAACAACTTACTTTGTATGGACACAGAAAATTCCATCCCTAGCATAAAAAGGTTGAAAACATTCTGAACAACTGTATCATGAGCTGTAGTAGTTGTCGCCTTTTACTAATATTCTGTTATTTGTACAATAGTTTTCCTCCTCCTGACGATTGTAATCTGTATTATGTTAACCGGGATACGCTTTTCTCATATCATAAAGACAGCGAGCTATTTCTGCAGGTAGGTAGTATTCGATATTAGTTATGTATTAATGTTTACATATTGGTGCTTATATACGTATTTTCAAAACTTTCCAGAGAATGATGGCATTATACGTTGCTTCACACTACAAAAATTCTCCGAATGATCTTCAGTTGTTGGCTGATGCACCAGCTCATCACTTGTTTGTCTTACTTGGTATACTTCTTCTTTCTAGATTAAAAAAACCCTCAATATTCCCCGTATTTTATTTTTAACAACTTAAGCCTGCAGGTCCTGTTGATGAATCAAGGAATCAGCTCCCGGATATCCTTTGTGTTATCCAGGTTTGCTCGTCGTCTTTTATTCATCTAGAAGCTTAGGAATAAATGAAAATAGTTGTTCTAGTTTCATATTCTATTGATTGTTGTTGTACAGATCTGTCTAGAAGGAAAAATTTCGAAGCCATCTGTGATTAAAAGTTTAAGTGCTGGTCATCAACCTGCTGGAGACCAAATTCCATGGAAATTTTGTGAACAATTTCAAGACGAAGACTTCCCGAGTCTTTCTGGTGCTAGAATTGTGCGCATTGCGAGACATCCAGATGCATATAAGGTATCTTGAATCTCTACTCTTCTTGTTTACTACATTTTTTATGTGCAAACAGCATATTATACACATACTTTCCGAGTATAAATAAGTGCTTATCATTTCACTATATTGCAGCTTCAATATGGGTCAACTGCCATGAAATTGCTAGCAAGGTACTATATTTTTGCATATCTATCTTGTGTTTTAATCAAGTCCTATCAAAAAATAGGATTCATGTATTATAATCGTTTGTGTAGATACTTTGAGGGTCAGTTCAGTCCCATATCTGAAGTAGATGTCGAGAAGAATGATCTGGAAGCTCCTCCACGTCTCAAAGTTACCGAAGCTGCTGAGAATGTAACATCTTTATTTACTAATTCTAAAGATTTTTTTTACCATTACTGTTTCCTGACAGACTGACAAGTTGATGCAGATGTCGTTGCTAAAAGAAAACATAAAGGCGAGATCAGACCTTCCACCTTTGTTAGTGCATCTTAGTGAAAGACGGCCCGAGAAACTCCACTACTTGGGTGTCTCTTTTGGGATTAACGTTGGTTTATTTGGGTTCTGGAGGAAACATAAGTTTGCTCCGTTTTACATATGTGAAGTTCCTGTAAGTCTCCTACTATGTAGTAGTATTGTAACTTTTTCATTGTCTTAATCAGGCATGGTAAACCTGATGACGTTTATACTTTGTTCTCAGAATTCTGTGACTGGAGAGCATACGTGTATGATGTTGAAAGCATTGGACAATGACGATATCCAAGTTAACGGAAATTCAGATGAATTGGGATTTTTCGGTCCATACTATCAAGGTTTGCATGCATACCCATAGTAACATAATTCGCTAGAAAGGCCACGAATTGCAATCCAGTTCGCGCGTTCCCAATTTGGGTATGATTCGGTCGGGAACGGGGAAATTAACGATACGAATCTCAAAAATTCTCAATCATGAAATTGTTACTTTTAAAAAAAAAACTTTAATACAAAAACTTTAGTATGTAAATGACTAATGGTTATGACTTACTAAAATTTTATAAGTATCAAACTATTTTTTACATTTTGGATGTTAGGATTTCTTTTATAATCATTAGGAATATATTAATTATTAGTTACATGGTACCAGAGCAATCCCGAATGAACCTACCCCATCGAACCGAATTTTAGGCACCTAACGAACCGCGATCCTGATCCTCGATTGCGTACCGAAACGATCCCCGTTCCATGCGACTATGTGCATACCTATTAAAAAAAGGTGTTCTGCAAGAAAGGCAGTTTGGGTTGATCCACACACACTTTTTATGTCAATTTAATAGAAGTTTAGTAGATTACTCGTATTACTATAATAGATAAAACAAAAGCATGAATAATTCAGCGTAAACACGAGGTTGCTGTATCAATAAAAACACATTATGCGTGGAATTTTTCCGCTCCTGTTTAGCTATACTGCTTGATTTAGCTAACACAGCCCAAATTGACCAATTTGTAGTAACTGGTCCAAAATAGCCATATCTAGTACTGTGAGTGTTAAATTTTAATCTAGGATTTTTTATGGTTGACAATTGATGTTTTTTTCCTTTCTTTCATATGTCATTTCTTAGCTTTCAGGACAAGTTTTTCTAGGCTTTTGTGTTCTCCAAGATTTAATACAATGGAGTACAAGCTTGCAATGAGGCATGTGTTCAGTATCTTATTAGCTTTTCATTCAGTTTTTTTTAATGCTATGGTTTAATTGATACTTATACATATTTGGCTACTCTTCTTGTTTTTGTAGTATTTTGGATCCAAAACTCAATTTCACAGATGTAGAAGAGCCGTTGTCAGCAACCGTTTCACATGGTATATATGATGATATCATTAAATCTCCGAGTACTATGAAAAGGCTACAAGCTTACTTGAACCGGTCGGGTCATCACTACCTGGTAAGAAGATTTAGTAATATCTTAAAATCGTGTATATGTGCATCTGATATACTTTTACATTAACAGATATCCGATCTTAGACTGCCACTCGCATACCTATACTTCCAAGAGAAGTTTCCAGTTACGTTAACATATCTTGAGGCGTGTGTGTTACTCATCATGGGCTTGCAAAACCAAGATGACTCTTATGCCGCGGTTTGTTCCTCAACTTCCTTAATAAACTTTTGATCTGTTTATACCAACTCTAATTCATATTTTTACCTGTGTGTTTATTTTTTATAGAAAGTGATGGATTTGGATAGACCAACTATATTATGCTTGTTGAGGAAAGCCATAACGAAGTTCTACAAACATTTGAATTCGGTATCTACAAAACAGTTTAGTGCAACTTTGCCTCCAGTAAAAGAAGTACGGAGTAACAATTGTGATTCTTCATAACTTGTTTTTGTCCCATTATGGCATTATCCCCCATCATCTGAATCTACATTGATTTTTACACTTTACACGTGTATTTACTTCGACAGATTGACTTGCAGCCGCATACAGTTTCAGTGGATGAAGATCTTGATGAAGCTGCTAAGAAAGTCAAGGTTTGTGTGATTTAACTTATAGATGTCAAATATATTACAAATGTTATTATAATTTCAATTACAGTAATATTCATTATATTTAGAAAATGCTTTGTAAGGTTTTATACACTACAAATACACTTTAAGCTACGTTTTTCGTATAATAACCTTTTACTCTTTAGAGATAAATTATAGCCCGAATCTAATAGAACAAAATCGTGACCTCTACTGTATGCTAATGCCTTGTTATGTGGTTATTAATATTTTCTCTCTGGCTTGTGATCTACTTTAGGACGATTATATAGCAAAAAGTGATGGTCCACTGAATCCGGACTTTCTTCAGAAATATGCCATTGCCAATAAGGATGTAGATTTTGAAAGTGCATTGCAAAATGGCGCCGGAAAGTTGCCTTCAAGTGGAATAATTAGTGTTAAGTCTAGTAAAACGAAGGTAGAAAAACACCGGAAGCCAGAAGACAAGAGGGATAAGAAAAGAAAAGATAGAGAAAGTTCTTCTAGATCGCCAAAGAAGAAGAGAACAGCTTAATGGAATTTAGGACAATGTTAATGTGGCCATTCGCCATTAATTAGTTATGATGTGCTTTTCCTTATTTGCCCTAAAAACCAAGGCATGTGATTATTGTTAGAAGTATGTTGATTTAAATCAGACTTGTATTAAACTAACATGCTAGTAAATGAAAAAAGTCACCTTTGAAATCTTTACACGACATATAATGAAATACAATAGTACAACGCAAATTCATTTTCTTTTAAACCTAAACTAAATACAAATTCAAATTCAAATCTAACTCCAAATCTTAATCCTAATCCTGAACCCGTTTACAAATCAAACAGACCCTAAAGTAATTTTGTGATGAGTTTAACATTTTGACGATAAAGATAAATACTAATGTGACATTGACATGAGAGTGGTCAGAACTACGCCACTATGACTATGTGGTAGCAGGACAGTCCTTAGCGCGTGAAGAAACCATATGACGTGTTGTCCAACCAACCCCTAGCACGCGTTATCAACCATTTTGAGGCACAACTCGAGACGATCGAATTTTATATTTTGCATTTTTTGTGTGAGTGTATTGTGAGGTATATGTGTGTTTAAGTAAGGTATTTTTTAGTAATAAACTTTGTGGTCTTATTACATATGTTTGGTTTGGGAGTTGGTAGTGGAGAGGGAAACTGTATTTCGTTGAATGCTGATATTGAACATAGTCGCCACTACACCCGGTCTAAGGCTGAGCAACGGGTCAAACCTGACCTGAACCGACAAAGCCCAACCCGACTCGAGACCTATTAAGGGTAAAACGTGAAGCGAGAACCGAACCGAGTAAAACCGAACCCGAACCGAATAAGGTCAGTTAGGTTCGAGTCGGTTTAGCTAGTTCGAACTGAATAACTATGTTTGACCCGAGCTGAACTAAACCAAATAAAACTGAAATAATTATACAAAGCCAAAAACCGAACCAAATAAGGCCAGTTCGGTTCAGTTTTGCCCGATTCAACTCGATTTATTAATTCAGTTCCGTTTTTGGTTGATTTTATTGAGCCCTAACGTGATCCATGTTCTTCAATTTTAATATTTTGCAAGATTGGTGTTTAGAAAATTTAATGCTTACCAAGTTCTATTTTGTGGTCACTTTGTCATTATTTTAACCCATGTGGAAACTTTAATATCATACAACTTTTTTTTCTAAAACATTTAAAGCATACAACTAAACACGTCATACCATAAAATATCTAAACAACCACCAAAATGCCATTTTCAAATACTAAAAGAAGATGGCGGTAAAAGAAAAAAAGAAAATAAACCAAAATGGAGCCCACGAAAAAGCCATCAAACCGTTGGCAACAGCTGTAATCGCAAAGTACAAGCTGTCGCTATACCAAACGGGCAGTCCGGTCATTATTTCAACACAATGTGGTCCTTCACGGGCAGCCCTGCCCGAATTTTCTCATTCTATATTTACCCACTCCCAACTTCTTTCAAACCACCACTCAAAATTCCTCACACTCTTCCAACTTCACACATTTATTCTATTTTTAGAAAGTGTTACTCACATTTTATTTGAAATGGAATCAATGAGGATGAACCTTTTGGTTGCTTGCATTGTTATGTTGATGGCCGTATCCGCAGTGAGTAATGTCGCCGCACAAGAGGCTCCAGCACCTGCTCCAACCTCTGATGCGGCGACTTTTGTACCCACTGCAGTTGCGTCCATTGTTGCTCTTGCATTTGGATTTTTATTTTGAAATTGTTTAGTTTATGGGAATGAGACTATGTAGAGATTGTTTTGCATGGAATTATGGTTTCGACATTGATTTGTTTATGTGTTTATTGATTTTTTTGTTTACTTTTTGTGGTTTGTGATATATTGTGATGGTGGTATTGTAATGGTTGAACATAGTGCATTTATATTTATGTAGTTTTAGTGATTGATTATTAATAAATATTTTTTAAGCTTGATTATCATGAGTGTGTACAACTTCATGTGTTCAATTACCTACATTTCTTAACATCCATTGAAACATATAGCGATAGAACATTGTTATGCATTATGCAATTCATAAAAATGTATGCTTCAACTGTAACTTGCAAGTCTTTTGAACAATATTGTAAGAACTACTAATCCTTATTATCAATAGTGCAGTAAATGGTAATGTACCTCTTTTTGTTTTATCAGACAAAACAACATTATGTAGGCGTGTAGTAGTTACCTTAAAAAATAGTTTTAGTTAGTAGTACTTAGTAATGTAGCAATAAACACGAGTTCATGTCTTCATAGAAAATGTCACTCAAGCAAGACATAAGCTATCATAAAACTTACTAGTATCATTTAACAAAAACACGACAATACTCACGAACTTCATTACTTCCTTTTTGTGACACGTCGATTGGGTTCCCACCCGAGCTTTGAGTTAACTATCTCAAAGCTCTGTCCCTTTTTTTCTTGTAACGCCGTTTTGTTGGGTCTAAGTTACCCATGGTTATGTGCCCGAATCCGTTAGTACGAAGCATTTTATTTTCCAAGTGAAAATCCTCTTGTATATGAAAGCGTTGATGTTTTATGATACATAGTCATTTGATCTTATAGCTAATTAAGGATATAACTCTGTTGTCACTATTAAAATGACCTAATAAACAAATTAGGACAACGCATTCAATTCTTAATCAGTCCAAATGAAGTATAAATACAAGAAGGTAAAAAAAAGTAAGGTGGGACATAAAAATCTCAAATAACTCCATTGAAATGGATACAATTTAACTAGCTGTCAGTTTTACTATGAAACAAAACCTTACATTATAGTAGTTGGGCCACAAATGAGTTGTCATGAAGATTTGGTATATCATTTTTCCCCTATGTAAAATATCAGAGCATTTGCAATAATAGAAGGGTGCTCAATAAAAAGAGAAAAAACGAAGAATTATTTTCAATCTTTTTGCTGCTAATGAATGGTCCTTCTCACCTTAAATGTTTTTTGTTGTGGTGGGTTGGTTGTTTCTATCAATCATTAAAGTGACTTTTTTTTCTATACTTCATGAATAATATTCATGACATCCATGTTATTGTCATTATTATTTTGACCACCTAACTAAATGAACCTAAAAGTGGATTTAATGCATAAATGACTTAGTTATGCATCAAGTATAAGTCATTTATGCATTAAGTCCAATTTTAGGTCCATTTAATTAGCCTTATTTATCATTTTTCATATATTTTATTACACGTATAAATTTTTACTTTACTCTTCCAAGAGATTTGAGCAAAATGAAAGTATATAAGGCAATGTGTAAGGTATAATACATAAATTCAGAGACTCAGAGTGGAAAAGAAAAATGACTGGTTAAAATTACGACAGATGAATCAACAATTTGTTGTGGTTTGTAATGGAAGAAAAGAGTTTGTATGTGAAAAGTTCATTCACTTTATTGATTAGTATAACAAGTTAACAACCACCTTTCAATTTATGTAATCTTTTTATTTGATGAAAACACACCAATTCTTACTAAAAGAATTGACCTTACTTCAATGACTAATAGTTTTTTTTTTTTTTAACGGCGAATTTCAACTTAGACTCAACCACCCTCCAAGACGGAGGGCCCTCCCTACCCCTTGGCCAGACTATGTTGTCTTAACCGGGCCCACGCTGGCGCAAGCGAGGATCAACGGATTCGCGAGGAAACCGTACCGCCTCCACACAAGATTTCCTTGCTGGAGTAACGGCCGGATTAAAACCCCGCTTATGCTCAGATTCGAACCCCAGCGGCTAGGTCTAAGGGCTCTCCTCTTCATTGCATCATATCTCCGGAACAATATGATCCACAAGTGGACCACCAGTGAGGACTTCCCGGGTGGTCACCCACCCGGTACTACTCCCACTTATGGCTATTTTATGAAAAAGCGAATACCGAACATCGTGATGCGCCTAAATTTTCTTTTCAATTGACCCTACTTCAATAACTAAGTAGTTCAATAACTGATAGTTGTCCCTCATTTTATGAAAAGTGAATATGTTACGGGCATGTTTGTCACGTAAAATGATGGAAAGATTATGCTTATTTTTTCAAAAATGAAGTTACTTAAAAAATAATCTTCGTTTGGCAGACAGAACTTATAAGAGATTATAAAAAAAATAATTTTTCATAACCTCTTAGAGGGGAGGGTACCCTGCGTTTTGAGAGGCGTTTTCCACCAAAACGCAACGCGAAGACGCCAAGAGGGTACCGTCCCTCGTGTTTTCNTTTTTTTTTTCATCATATTAGGTTGATTTGGTGGTTGTGAGTTGGTTTGAGCAAGAATCAAAGAAACGTTGTCTTGATAGTTGGTGGATGCTAAATGAGAAGTTTAGTGGGTGGCTGCAACATATGAAGAGATTTTAGGGATGATTGACTGAGATTTTAGGGTAAACAAGTATTATATATCAGTCTTTGGGCCTTATTTTTAACATATGGGCCTTTGAGGTAAAGTGAAATGTGGTACGTTAATATACATTATGTTGGCAATCGATCATCTCAAATGTAATCTATGGTAGTTGTGAAACAAATTAAAATTGCCCGTTCAAATTTTTTTCGCTTCTTAGTCATAAACCGCACTCAATTACATCCGTTCTTTATTCAAATTTTTACCCTTTAAATTTTTTATAAATACCATATAACTCAACATTTTTACATACACTTTCAACTTCACTTATATCTCTATACTTCTCTATCTTTTCTCATTCTATGTTTTCCTTCGGGTGAGCATCGAAGGAAAAAAAAGAACTTTGAGATAGGAGAGTGCACGACGAACTTCGACACGATATCGTGGAGCATTTATGGAACCTGAATCACTAAATTTTACTTTTTTAATATATCGTTATTTTTAATGTATCATTTATTTTTATTCTATATATATTTTTTTTTTTTAATTTATTTCTTTAATTAATGAAATTTTAATTTTAATTAAATGTGTTAGTTTATTTAAATAAATGAAAAAAAGAAAAAGATATATATGTGGTGTTAGAGCACTCCCATCCGTAACCTGAGTTAAACTTAACACAGTGCCACGTCAGCGCCACGTCAGCTTTAACACTTTCACCTTAACTCACCAAAAAACACCCCCAACCATAACTCAGCTTTAACTCAACTATTTTCAAATTCAACCCCTAAACTAAAACCAACAATTCATTTAATTAACCACATAACATTAAATCTTAAACATTACAATACAAAATATAAAAAAACTTAAACTAACAATTACAA
>LBNU01005768.1:25181-57850 GCA_014162995.1 Artemisia annua | reverse complement strand
ATAAGCTTGATCAAGCTGTCAAAGCCCTGGCCCTAAGCTCACATGAGCCTACTTATGCTTATTGTGAGCTCACTTTAGCTCCTATTAGTGTTTCTCTCAAGATCAGGTAGTCTAAGGTATGTTTACTCTTTCATTTCTGCATTTTCTTAATCACTAGCTTAGTTTATGGTTTGGTAGCTTAAGTCTGCTTAAGTTTAGTCATTAGTAGCTTAGTTGTGCTTAAGTTGTGATTTTGCATACCCTAGTATAAAGTTCAAGTTGCCACTGCCATCATATAAGCTTGATCTGTAATATTGAGTTCTTGTGTTTCTTTGGCTGTTCCTATTGTTCTATTAGACTTAGATATAGCTAGGTAATCAGTTTTGGTCATTAGGGTGGTTCATTTAGGCCAAAACCTGCATAAGTTAGTTTGATTGCATAGTTATAGGGGTGTTTGTTTTAGGCCTAATCTTGGTGCTTCTGTTGTTTTGCTTTAGTTCTTTCTGCATAAAGAGACTAGAATAGGCATAAGTAACTTAGTTTAATCATAAAATTTGGTAGTTTAATAGAAAAAGTCAAAGTTCACTATTTAGCTCAACTTAGTGCCATATTAGTATACTGCTCATCTGTCATCTGTTAGATTTAGGTGCACTTAGGATAAACAAGTTTTTACATAAGGTAAATACTACATTTAGAATCAAATAGGACCAGTGGAAATTCACAATAGTCAACTTAGGTGTGCAATACAAAAGTCAACATAAGTTAAAAACAGCCAATAGGCATCTGAACTAGGGGCTATTTTAGGGTTCAATTGAGCTAGGAAATTAGGTATTTTAGGTTTTTTGAGTAGTATCCTAGGTGGTCTTCATTTTGCCCCCTTAAACTTCCCCTAATTAGCTTATTAGAGTGCTTAAAATTAAGCTCATAGTAGGGTCCTTAGGCTGTCTTTTCGGTCCAAAGAGTGAATTGAACTTGGCTGACGGCCTAGGCTTATTTGAGTTTTTTGAGTTGAATTAGGTTTTTTTAGGTCTATTACACCTTCCCTAAGCTTTTGGTGCATTCTAGTGCTTATTTGCTTATAAATAAGGTCTTATTCAAACTGCTTATTTGCCCAAAAGTGCTTATTAGGGTTTAGAATTTAGTAATTTTATTTTTCCTAGGTTTTTAATTATATTTAAGAATTATCTGAAAAATTTCATAATTTTCCAAGTTCATTTAGTATTTATAACAATTAAAAATAGTTTTAAAGTACTTTTAAATCCTTTTTAATTAATATAAATTAATAAAAGATCCAAAAAAAATATTTTTCAGTTTTAAAATTAGTTTTATAATATTTTAGATTTTTCAAAATTAATTTTTCATTTTTTTTAATTATTTGCATTTTTAATATATTTTAATATTTAAAAATAGTTTTTAATTAATAATAATTAAATAAAAAGTCAAAACAATAATTTTCTTTTTCCTAAAATTTTCTTTTGTTATTTAGAACGTAGAAAAATCATTTTCACACCCGTAGGAGTAGTA
This sequence comes from Artemisia annua, assembly GCA_014162995.1. Classification (NCBI taxonomy): domain Eukaryota; kingdom Viridiplantae; phylum Streptophyta; class Magnoliopsida; order Asterales; family Asteraceae; genus Artemisia; species Artemisia annua. The sequence goes on along the minus strand of LBNU01005768.1, from coordinate 56,347 downwards.
ATACCTTAAATTCACTTTTTATTTTGCACGTTTACGTTTATTTTACGTTTTAATTACGTTTTTAGGTTTTAATTAAGATTCAGGTTTACGTGCTTTCTTGTTGGTATTATTTTATTTCCGTAGTGTAATTTTAGCTTAGGGTTCCCCTTAAACACCTCACATTCACTTCACGAATCGCGAACACGAACCTACGAACCAAGTTTCAGCCTTCGTTGGGAATACGACCCGAGGAACGTACTTGCCCGTGCTTACTTCGGAAACGATCACGTCTATTATATTATATATATAGTATATAGAGCGTATTAGAGTACTTCATGTAGCTTATAAAAATTCTCTTTTTATAATCTCCATCTCCAGCACCATCTCCAGTTCCAGCAACAGTTACTCTCGCCAAACATACAACATCGTGAAGCGCCTAATTTTTCGTTTCTTTTATTTTTTTCCTAGAAGTTTTATACGTCGTTTAGGAAATATCCTATACGCAGTATAGGAGGCGACGTATAGAGATTTTGTGACTCAATCTAACATATTCTGACCCGTTTACGAAACTTAAATCTAAACATGAGTATTTTACATAACATACTAAACATTAAATAAGTGTTACAATAATGTTTCATACACATTATGATCCATTTAATCCAAAAGTGGGTGTGTTACAAAATACTCCTTTTCCTGCACCACTTACACAAGTTCTACACTTTATATACTACAGTTCTTGAAAAACCTTCACATAACTTCAAAAAGACATTGGGGTGTAACTAGTTGTATCAAGAAGAGGATAAAAGAGTGATTGTTACTAACTCAAGCTTCATCGTTAGCTAACCAATGGGCCCATCTCCTTTGACCTTTAGATCAACGTTTGGCTCAGCTATAAAACATGTCATATAAAGCAACGTAAGCTAAAGCTTAGTGAGTAAACGAAAGCACCAATAACTATAAACATGAACTATATTATAAGGCTTATATAACATGTACAATGGGGTGCATCACGAGCATAAGTGGGTGATACAAGGTGTTTTATAGTAGTGATACATGGTGTTGTATAATGATGATTCAAAACATGGTTGTCGAATGGATATGAATGCTTAATCTAAACATCAAGCTCTCTAAGCTTGATATGTTAAACTTCTATTGATGAGAAGCCTTCAATAGATGAAGGCGATAAGAGCTCTAATCTTGTTATGGTGGATTTTCATGTGCAAGTGTGCTTTCGGTGGATGAGGATAGCAAGAACTCAAAGCATAATTTGATGGATCATCAAGTGATAATTTTTTTTCAACAAATGTGAGTTAGAAGCATTATTATCAAGGGTTAGAGAGGGTTTTGAAGACTAGAGAATGTGTGTATTTACATTTTACACTACAAAAGCTTAGTTAAAACAATGTTAAAGAACATGCTATTGTAGCACTTGGTGTGACGTAGACACGTACTATGATGTTATTTTGGTACTTTTAACAATTAGTTTTTAGAAAAATGTTATTTTAGAATTTTACTGCATATGAACATTGCTGATGAATATCCTATTACTGAGTCAAAATTTAAAGGTCATTGNAAAAACACAAATAATATTATTAAATTCAGATTCAGAGTTTTTCGTTACTGATTCATATTTAGATATGCGAATCAGATTAAAACTCAGAATCTTTTAACAAACAAACAACACTTTAATTTAAGAAACCATTTCATATGTGACTTTAAATTTCTCACATATGTCATATGTCCGTATAATCTTTTTAGAGTTAATTACTTTAAAAATAAATAAATAAATAAATAAATAAATAAAAGCTTGAGTTCCAACCTATATAGTTCGCGACTTTTATTTTCAAAAAGGGGAAGTCAAGCAAAATTGTATTGAAGTCGAGCTGAAAATAAAACTAGAGTCGAGCCAAAAAAAAATGTGCAGCCGAGCAGTCTATATTTTGAATTTTCTTTACCACGATCTATATAGTAGATAAAAAATTTCTCTTGGTCTATAAGTCATTGGCCATTTTTTATTTATTTATTTATTTATTTTAAAAGCAACTAGCAATCTGATAATATATGCACTTCAGTTTAAACTTGCGACTACTTTGATCGAAATATTTCCCACTGGTGCTACTGGGCTAAAGCCCATTTGTCATACGTGTGCTTTTAATCATTTTATACATTGTTAGTTTGTTACATATGAGTTTTTATCAAATTATTACTATATATATAATGTAAAGACGGATTTATGGAACCGTGTCACTCAATTAAATAATACTTTCTGTGGGCAGCTGAAAGGCAATTCTTTTGAGCTATTTTTTGGGCCTGCTAATCCCCCATCCAATACCATGTTTGGGCTTCCATTTCTGGTAAACCATAACAATAACAATTAATAAAACTCATTACGTTTTACTAATGTAAATCGGTGAGCAATAATTTTTTTTTTGCAATCAATTTTTAGTACAAAGATAATCGTATGTGTTTGTAGCATTAAATGTGACAACATATCAAAATAAAACGTTAACAAAACCACTAGACTAAAATTCTCCCGAAAGATATCAAAATATCCAAAACGGCAATCTACAACGCCCCGCCGCAATGCGGCGGACCGACGCCCGACTCGTTCGATAAATAAAGGGACATATCAAACACTTAAAACGAGTCACGTACTCACATAATCACATATGACAGCAAACACAATCACTAATGCTAATATATCCCATAACATTTATATGAAAGATGCCTATTTTTATACATTTCTATTTATATACATATGGACACTCTAAATATGAAAGTGATCCACCAGCTATTACATATGATAATTATAAATCCATGCTATTGCTAAAATGATTAACTTATAAATATATACTTTTTGAGCTATTGTACTTGACTTTATTATCAAACAACCATCGTTTCTTCAAGAAAAATGCAAAAACAGACACTACACTTTGCAAGAATAAATAATTTTGGACCACAAATTGGATTTTTTTCGTGTAATGTAGGAGGTTTCTATCAAATTTATGCAAAATCTTGCAAGTTGCAAGTTTTTTGATTAAAAAAAAATCAAATACAATACTTCAAAAAGTGAAATTTTAGCTCATGTATAAAGATTTCTATATAGTTAGATACTTAGATGCCAATTTTACCCTAGAAGCCTTCATAAAATCCTCCATATGTGATATGGGCTGTGGTCAAATGGACTCCCCTCACTGCTGACATTGCTTCATTTGCATTTTGAACCACTTGTTTTATCCTCTGCAAATATATTTCAAATAGGACTTGGTTATGTTACAATATGGAGTAACACACAAACAAGACTATAAATATAATTATTTGGCAAAAAGATAGTAAACATAGATTAGGACTAAAGAGTAAAGACATGTATTATTGTAACAACTTGTAAAATTTCTTCAGATAATATAGGTATTGTAGATTCATATGTTGTTGTTTTAAGTTCAGTTAAGTGTTCTTGAAGAGGGTTTTGACCCGATCATCTCGTGGACACAGATCTTTGTCGATCCGGAGCAGAACGTCAAACACAACTCACCCATCATCAAATTTGTCTCAAAGATAGAATCCTTACACCCTTTTAGGGTTTAAGCAAATACATGGCCCTTCTAGGATTAGGCGCAAATGTGCTATTAAAACCCTAAACCCTTCTTAGATTAGACTAGAAGATCCTTTAACCTACTAGTGTGTAAAGGATCGTCTAGGTGAAATAAGAAAATTAAAGTTAAGTAGTTCTTTCTTCTATGACACGTAAATATACATGTGGTACCCATACGTTTTCGTGCTAAATGTGGGTCAGATGAGGGTACCATTTTGTATCCATATGGAATCAACTTTAAAAATAATTTTAAAAAAAAAAAAAAAAAAAAAAAAAAAAAAAAAAAAAAAAAATAAAAAAAAAAAAAAAAAAAAAAAAAAAAAAAAAAAAAAAACCCATTTTGCAAGTTTACGATGAAAATATATTGAACATAATAGTATCTATTCAATCATGCAAGAATCTTGATGATCAATGGATATTGGTAAGACAAAATAAAAGAATTTAAGCAATAAGTGGTATCAAACCTTGTCATCAGAGTATAATTGGATCCTAATCTTTTGATTTTGTTTGTGCCTATGACCATTTCCAAAAAGGATGATACAAATGGTGGCAGCAGCCATACCAAGTGAGCATAAGGTACCAATCCCATTCAAACTCCACTTCCAAATATTCAACCCTTCATTGCTATCTTCCTTGATCACCTTATCAACCTCATCATGCACCACTTTGGATGGTGATGAACTATTAAACATATCATCATCGTTTTCGTCCTCATATTGAAACATGTCTGTTTCAATATAAGGTAAAGTGATTCTCCGAGAGTTTGATCTAGGAGAATCCATTTTCATTTCGACAAATTCGTTTTCTTTCTTAAAGAAAACTTGGAAAATTGGATCAATATCTTGATCCACTTCATGGGCTTCTTTAAGCTCCTCGTTGATCAAAACGGGGAGCTTAGTGATCCTTTTGACCTCCTCTTCATTCCCATCAACAACTTGATGATCATCCATTTGAATTGGAAAAGGGATCACATTTTTTCGCGATATTGAATCTTCTTCTAGTGACGAATCGGCGAATTCTTGGGACGTTTGAGAGGAGTTGAAGTAATCCATTTTGAAAAAATTTCTAGGACTCCTCACGAACTTTCTTGAAAAAATTTTCTTTCCTTCATCATCATGGACTTCAAGTAGTCCATCATAAGGTATATTCACCCATCCTTCATCTTCAATATCCATTTCTTTCTTCTTCTTTTTTTTGCTACAAAGTTGGTATCTTTTTTGGTTTGTGTTAAGAAAATATGCAATAACAAATTTGGGTTTTAAACAAATATATTGAATTATTGAGGTGGCTAGTTTTCCATGGAGTGTAGTGAAGTATTTCACTTTGAACAAGCAAGAAAATTGGGATCTTTTAATTTCTAATACTTGACAAATTACGGGTTGGTCCTATATACCCCACATGATGTGAGAACAAAATATATTTCAATATTGTTTGGTATGTTTTTTAAGATATTTATTTCTATGCATGTTTCCTTAATGGTTTGTTTATAATTCTCTAGCTATTATAGATCCTTAATTGGGTATTTGATGTTACTTTTAATTATTCTATGGTACTAGTTTAGTTTAATAATGGTAGACCACTAAATATTCTTATAATTGGATTGAAGAAGAAGATTGGTCATAAATATTCTATGGTCATTTTATCTTTACGGACAATGAACATAAAAAAGATGCTTAACATAATAACACGAAGCAAAAGAGATTAACATACAATGTTTGTATAGTTTTCTGCAATAATCATTTATTATGGTAGCTTGTTTGAATGTATCGAGTGGAACTTGTTTTAAATCAGCTTGACCAGAATGGTTTCGTNAACTTCATCAGCCCCACATCTTTCGGTTAGGTTACTCAAAGGCAATACACAATAACAACACTTGACAGTAACGCAATGTATTTATCACATTCATTTTCGCTCAAGTAGTCAATTATGTTAGCTTGTAGCTTTTTCAAATGTGTTGTTTGCAAGAGTAGTCACAAGATTAATCTCAATGTATCAATAGAAAGTAAGTTGTAATATCAGTGAATCTAAATCTTTTCTTGTGTGAATCAATACAGTGTTCATTTGGCAGAAAGAATTGGATCTCAAGGCTGGATTTTTTTTTAATTTTTTTTTGTTCACATAGAGCCATGTTCTTTGATAGAAAACCGGGCTCTATAACATGTAATAGAGCCCGTTTTCAAAACCGGGCTCTATTTGCTTTTCGCATAGAGTCCCTCCCCCTTTGTGCCCTCATGCAAAACCGGGCTCTTTGCACCTTTTTAACCGGGCTCTATGCCCTTTTTTGTAGTAGTGAATGAACATAAAAAAGATGCTTAACATAATAACACGAAGCAAAAGAGATTAACATACAATGTTTGTATAGTTTTCTGCAATAATCATTTATTATGGTAGCTTGTTTGAATGTATCGAGTGGAACTTGTTTTAAATCAGCTTGACCAGAATGGTTCCGTTTCTCTATAAATTATCGTATTAAATTCAGATGGCCGGACGGAACCAAGGGTTCCCGGAACCCATAGATTTTTTTGATGTAGTGTTAATTTTTTAAAAAAAAAAAAAAAAAAAAAAAAAAAAAAAAAATCAACTTTTTTTAAATACATCTTAAATGCACCTGGTCTATCGAAATGTGTTTGCTCCATCGATTTTAACTCTATTATATTACTCTTCGAAATTTTTTGTGCACCTGGTCATATTTATTCATTATTTCATTCCTGAATGGCCTTGTATTAGATTATTTGCTAGAGTATTAGTAATCAGAATTAATTTACAAAATGAGCATTAGATTCTCTTCGTATGAGCTAAAAAGCGTACTAAGAAAATAATAAGTGATGGACATGCTTATTTTAGTGACATATGTTACTAATTGAGTGTGCTAAATTAGCTATTTATCCATAGTCCAATGGATCAATGAGATGTGTCATTAAGCGCACATCTTTGACATCCAAATTATTCGACATTTATATTTTATGCATTGTCAAAATAATTGCAAATATTGATAATAGAATGATAGATTATTTCGACTTTGTATTCTTGGAATGTAATAGAACACAAACCAACTACAACACTACTTCACGTGTTGTGTGGCCCTCCATAGTCCATACAATTGGGTGACCTGCAATGTGGGCTGGTATGGGTCAATTCGACCATTTATCTCAAACTTACTACAACCATAAAAAATATTTTCAACTCTTGCATTTATCACATACAAGCCCTGATGAATTGATAATAACATTGACACTAATAAAAAGTTACCAGCTAATGTTTTTGTATGTGCTAAGTACTAAGTTTAATGTTAATTTGCGCGATCGTTGGAGACTTGTTCACTCCAAAGAACGTGGAAGACTCGTGGCAATGTCTACGCAAGTGCATAATAGAGACAAACTAAGGCATGTTTCAGTTCATCAACTTGTAGGATCGTGGCAGAACACTATACAATGAAGTGGTCCTCGGTCTACACGCTTCTAGTGTTCATGGGCTCGTAAGCAAACTTGGCCACGTTAGTCAACATATGTTGGCTTAACAAAAACGTGCAAACCTATGTCTTCATTTGACTTAAAATGCAAATTGGTGAATCATCTTTACGGGAAAATGACCTGAAGAGTTTTCATTAGAAGGTGACGAAACTGCGAAATTCTATGAACCTAGTAAGGGAGGAAAATTCTATGAACCTAGCAAGGGGGTCAAAATTTAGGTACAATTATAGTGTCGGCTCGGATCATGTAGACCCAAAACAACCAAAACACTGCGTCCATTTATAATCGTTCATATAAAACTTGTAGACTTATGTTTAATAACTTAAGTTTTTTAAAACTAATCTTTCTACGTAAAACTTAGGAAGCTTTCTTTTACGTAAGACTTAGTAAGTTGTGTGCTTAAAACCAAAGGGCTTATGTCCAAATGATACCTCATGTTGTGTGAGAAGTTGTGAGATGCTTAGGACATGTGAGATAAATTTGTGGTGTATATATTGTGAGATATTTGTTGCGTCAAGAAAATATACTTTGGCTGATCTTTTGACTGTCAAAATATCAACCAAATTGACACGGTCATATGTAAATAATGAACGGGGAATGACAACACATGTTTATCTTCAGAAGAGGTCCATACGAGGACCATAGAAATATAAGTAATAGTTAAGTTTCAGGAACACATTTGGAATTCGTTCAGGTATGAATACGAGCTATATATAGGCAGCCACATATTGGTTCTCTGTTCAGTTACTTGTTTTAACAAAGGGTCTAACAGGTGACTGCATATTCGAATTCTGGCTTCAGTCTATGCTCATAACTTGCTTAAATTAGTCTATTTGACATTCACACTCACCCATACTTGTCATTTGGTGTAGCAAAAAGAGATTTTGAACTTCAAATTTGATGAACATCATGCCATCAGGCATTCAGGTGTCGGAAATTTCAGAAGATCAACAGAAATAAAACCTTTAATTTTTTACATCAATTGTACTAACTTTTAAGCATACATCTGTGATGGGTTCCTTACAAAGGCCCGGAACTAAGATTTCAGGGTTTATAATTTCGGGATACATAGCTCAATGTAGGTTATTAATGTTCATCAAACATGAAGAATCAGCATCAGTTTTGAAGTTGAAAGTATGTCTATTCGACTTTGAATATTCAACGCTAAACATATACTTCAAATGTGGTAACGGCTTTTCAAGAGATTCTTTTTCTCTTGTATATTTTGCGAGCGAATTGAGATGGCTCATTTGACAGCCATTTCATTCACGATAGAAATAAATTACATCGACCTAAATTACAACATCAATCTCGAAACAAAAAAATTAGAGCACAGTGTAGTGCCGGATAACGTGTAATAGGTGCCATTTTGGCACCTATAACACCCCTATAAGTTTTATACTTCACCGCCCCAACATATTGTAGGTGCCATAGCCATCTCTATCACATCCCGTTATGCGGTTTCTTATTTTCTATATATTTTTTTATTATTTATTATTTATTTTTTTGTGTGAGTGGGTATTTTTTGTGGTGTTTTATAGGAATTTTATTGTGGAGTGTGTATGTGTTATAGGAGTGTTATACGATACATGCTTACGTGGCGGTGCCTATAAAACTTATATGGTGCAATTACACCTTGCTCTCTTAGCAACTATTACCCAATCTATTTGATACAAACATTTTTGTTCCCAAGTGTATTTGTAGTACATTATAACCCTCCAAATCAATTGTTTTAGAAAAAGCTAAAAAATACTTTATGTACTGTCCGTCAGATGTCATTATTCTCAACGACTTAACACTATTATTATTTCACACGACCTAACGTGTTTTTTTCACACGACCTAACGTGTTTGTAACTTGTTTGGCCGGAGAAAAAGGGTAATTTAGTCATTTCATTATCATTCATCTTCTTCCTTCTTATTCCGGCCAAACACTATTTTTTCCGACAAGTACCAATTATTACAATTCCGGCCACATCACCACCTTACATGCCACCCCTCCCTACCACTTCCCGCTCAATGTTTTAGTATCGTTAATTAACCCATTTTGCATGATTTATCCACTAAGAAACCGAATTGACCCTCCTAAAATATTGTCACGACCCTCTTAGATTTCGACTTATAGTGAAACAACATAGCATTTATGAGGCTTCTGCTACCTTCACATGTAGGAAAAAGTACATACCCAACAGATTCCATATGGAAGTTTTAAAATTTAATGAAACAATGTTTTGGCCATTTTAAACAATATTAAATCCTTATTTCACACAGAACTGAAAGAATCTGTTTTAATCAACGCCTCGATCTGTTAAAACATAGTGGTTTTATCGTCGCTCTTAGATAGCAACTTATGAATATGTAAGAGTAATGTTTGTTTAATGACGTTTATCTTATTATGTATTTCGTGAATATAATGTTCAGGTGGGACACGGATGGTGACGAAAACTCCAAATTTTTTCACTCTTTTGTCAAGAGGAGGAACAATAAATGTAATCTTAGAGGTCTAATGGTTGATGGGGTTTGGTGTGAAGATCCGATGGTAATCAAAGCAGAGATGGCTAGACACTATAAAATATTATTTTCCGAAAGTGGGGTAACCCGTCCGATCTTTTGTAGTTCCAGAATTGAGAAAATCTCAATGGATGATGCTAGAATACTTGAAAAACCTTTTGACGAGAAAGAGGTGTGGGATGCTATTCGGGGATGTGGTGGTGATAAAGCCCCGGGGCCCGATGGCTTTAATTTCAGTTTCATTCTAAAGGTGTGGGAGATTATTAAACCGGAGTTATTGGGTGCGATTGGGTGGTTTTGGGATAAAATGGAGATTTCTAGGGGATGTAACGCGTCTTTTGTCACTATTATCCCTAAAGTGGCGGATCCTATAGGGCTTGGAGATTTTCGGCCTATTAGCCTTATCGGGTGTTACTATAAAATCATTGCAAAAATGTTAGCTGAAAGAGTTAAACGGGTGGTGGGGATAGTGGTGGGGGAAGCTCAAAATGCTTTTATTAAAGGGAGATTCATCCTTGATGGGGTCCTAATAGCAAATGAGACGATGAAGTTCTTGAAGGAAAAGAAAAGAAAGAGCTTAATTTTCAAAGTAGATTTTGAGAAGGCATACGATAGCATCAATTGGAGATTTTTAATGGATATCATGAAGAGAATGGGGTTCGGGAATAGGTGGTGTAAGTGGGTGGACTCATGTCTTAGGTCCGCTTCTATGTCAATTCTTGTAAATGGCTCGCCTTCGGAGGAATTTGAGCTAGAGAGGGGAGTTAGACAAGGCGACCCACTATCGCCTTTTTTATTTATATTGGCGGCGGAGGGGCTAAATGCGATTGTTAATGAAGCGGTGGATAAAGACATATTTAGAGGAGTGAAGGTGGGTGCAAACAACGTCACGGTTTCTCATCTACAATACGCAGATGATACCATTTTCTTCGGCGATTGGAATAAAGAGAACGCTAAATCTCTTATGTGTATCCTTAAATGTTTTGAAGAAGTTTCTGGTCTTAGGGTCAACTACAAAAAAGGTAAGTTATACGGTATCGGTATAAATGAGGAGGAAATGTCAGATATGGCGAGGTGGATGGGGTGCGACATTGGGGAATTCCCGTTTACTTATTTAGGGTTGCCAATTGAGGAGAACATGAGGCGGGTAAACGCTTGGAATCCCGTGGTGGAAAAATTCAAAAAGAAATTGGGCGATTGGAAAGTTATCGTTCGGGGGTCGTCTAACGCTGGTTAAATCGGTTCTGGGTAGCTTGCCTTTGTGTTATTTCTCGATGTTCCGCGTGCCTATGAGTGTCATTAAAAATCTTGAGAGAATTAGAAAAAACTTCTTTTGGGGCGGGTTGGGGGAGGGTAAAAAGCATTCTTGGGTCAAATGGGGTACGGTCCTATCTTCGTTTGGGGAGGGGGGGCTTAATGTTGGGTCATTGCGGGCGAAAAACTTGGCATTATTAGGTAAATGGTGGTGGAGATTTAGAAAGGAAGGTGATAGTACGTGGGTTAGGGTGATCAAAAGTATTCATGGGGTGTGTGGAGGTTTAGGAGATGTAAGGGCAATGGGTGGGGGGTGACGGGGGTGGGGTTTGGTGTGATATTGTGAAGATTAGAGAGGAGATTGATGGTTTGGGGGTAGAGTTCACATCTTCTTGTGTCGGGGTGGTGGGGGATGGGAGGGATATTAGGTTTTGGGTAGATCGTTGGGTGGACAATCGGAGACTCTGTGATAGATTTCCTAGATTATATCATTTGGATAAAAGGAAGGAGATTAGTGTGATGGAAAGAGGGGTGTGGGTAGATAATAGGTGGGTTTGGGTATGGGATTGGGTTAGAAGTATTAGAGGGAGGGTAAGCAGGGAGTTCGATGATTTTCTTGACGCTTTGCAACATGTTGTTATGTCTAATAATTGTAGGGACCGTTGGAAGTGGTCCATTGGTAAAGATGGTAAGTTCACGGTTAAAGAATTATCAAGATTGATCGAGGAAAAGATTCTAGTGTCGGATGGAGCTCCAGAAACGCTTTGGAACAAGTCGGTGCCGAAGAAAGTAAACATATTCGTGTGGAGGGCGTTAAGAGGGAGACTACCGGTTCGTGTGGAGCTTGATAGAAGAGGTGTTGACTTGGACTCGGTTCTTTGCCCATGTTGTAACGATATTGTGGAAACGTGTAATCATAGCTTGATCACTTGTGATTTAGCTATGGGTGTTTGGGAGAAGATCTTTTATTGGTGGAAGGTGGGGGTCGTTAATGCTTTCTCTATTGACGAATTCTTTTCATCAAATGGGAACGTTAATGTCCCTATCTTATTAGCTCGTGTTTGGCAAGCGGTTATATGGACTACCGGATACTTTATATGGAAAGAAAGAAATACACGTCTGTTTGGCAACAAGATTTCAAGTACTAACAAGATTTTTCTAAGATATTCAATTAAAAAGCTACGAGTGGATTACCCGAAGATCAAACAAATATAAAGCGATAGATTGGCAGCAGTGGTTGAGAGACCCTATAAGCATTCAGTTACATTAAATTTTTGGCTACTGTGAGTATTGGATCTGCATCAAATTCTGTGATTGTTATGTTTGGCATGTCTGAGTCTACTGGTTTGATATTGGGATTGTGTCTGCAAGTTTTGGATCAGGCGACTGAAAGTTCAGTATGTGCAAGAAATGGTTTCAATATGTCAGAGATTGTGTTTAGTTTGTCTACAAGTGACTTTGGTGGCCACTATACTATATGAGAATTGATTTTTCACATATGGGTATTGGTGTCAAGTGTCATTGTTGTGGTTTATATTGGTATGTAGTGTTTTATGGCATATGTTAGTTTAATGTTCTGANATTGGGTTAGAAGTATTAGAGGGAGGGTAAGCAGGGAGTTCGATGATTTTCTTGACGCTTTGCAACATGTTGTTATGTCTAATAATTGTAGGGACCGTTGGAAGTGGTCCATTGGTGAAGATGGTAAGTTCACGGTTAAAGAATTATCAAGATTGATCGAGGAAAAGATTCTAGTGTCGGATGGAGCTCCAGAAACGCTTTGGAACAAGTCGGTGCCGAAGAAAGTAAACATATTCGTGTGGAGGGCGTTAAGAGGGAGACTACCGGTTCGTGTGGAGCTTGATAGAAGAGGTGTTGACTTGGACTCTGTTCTTTGCCCATGTTGTAACGATATTGTGGAAACGTGTAATCATAGCTTGATCACTTGTGATTTAGCTATGGGTGTTTGGGAGAAGATCTTTTATTGGTGGAAGGTGGGGGTCGTTAATGCTTTCTCTATTGACGAATTCTTTTCATCAAATGGGAACGTTAATGTCCCTATCTTATTAGCTCGTGTTTGGCAAGCGGTTATATGGACTACCGGATACTTTATATGGAAAGAAAGAAATACACGTCTGTTTGGAAACAAGATTTCAAGTACTAACAAGATTTTTCAAGATATTCAATTAAAAAGCTACGAGTGGATTACCCGAAGATCAAACAAATATAAAGCGATAGATTGGCAGCAGTGGTTGAGAGAGCCTATAAGCATTCGGTTACATTAAATTTTTGGCTACTGTGAGTATTGGATCTGCATCAAATTCTGTGATTGTTCTACTGCAAATATGTTGCATGTCTGAGTCTACTGGTTTGATATTGGGATTGTGTCTGCAAGTTTTGGATCAGGCGACTGAAAGTTCAGTATGTGCAAGAAATGGTTTCAATATGTCAGAGATTGTGTTTAGTTTGTCTACAAGTGACTTTGGTGGCCACTATACTATATGAGAATTGATTTTTCACATATTGGTATTGGTGTCAACTGTCATTGTTGTGGTTTATATTGGTATGTAGTGTTTTATGCAGTATGTAGTTTAATGTTCTGAGGTATTGAGATGTTTTTTTTTTTTTTTTTTTTTTTTGTTTTGTTTCTTTTTTTCTGGGTCCCGTCATCTTTTAATTAACTTGTTTAATTGATGTGGGATGCCGTGTATTGTATCTTTTCCTTCTTTGCTTCTCCTTGTATATGTTGCCTTTCTTAAAAAAAAATGAAACCCGCTGTAGTGCAAATGGAGGAAAAGGCAAAGGATACTTTAGTCATTTCGTAATTGTGCTAGAATGTGGTTTTGGGTGTTTGTTTAAGTTGTTTATGTTTCATAAGTGGATTTTTTTGAAAAATGATTTGTTTATGTATTTAATGATTTAATTGTTTGATTTTAAAACAATGATTGGCGAGAGTTTAAAGAGAGAAAATATATAATACACTTGTTAAACAATTTATGTATCAGACATGTTTAAGAGGTTTTTTCTTTTTTCTTTTTTTTTTTTTTTCTTTTTCTTTTTCTTTTTAAAGCATAAAAGCAATTTTAAATGTTTAGAGTTATGCTTAACAAATTATCTTGAAACAAAAAATTCATTATTTCTAAGAGCATTCGTAATGCAAAAACTAACAAAAGTTTTTTACTATGATTTAAGATCATTTACATACCAAACTTTATTTGGAACTGTTACAATTTGTAATACAGAAAAAACCAAAAAGGTACATACCAGACATGCTTCATTAGTCATATTTTGGGTCTCATAACATGATTAAGAAGTAGATGCTTGTTGTACAAAGTATCGAGGAGCTTGCTCACTAGGTTTACACAGAAGATTGAAGCCCAATAACACCTATTAAATTACGATGTGAAATAAGTTAGTTTTCCTGTTAGGACATTTGTATATGAACCTGCAATCTTGGTTGTGTTTTTATCTCAAACAGGTGAAATCAAGAAATTTAGCTGATAGTGGAATGGGTCAAATAGGTTGGAAGTACCCAAATATATTAACCTCCTAAATCAATAGCATAGCATAAGATTTAGATTATTTTGTAATTACAAAAACGCACAGTTGTTATTAAGAGAATTGGCAGTTCAACCCATTCGGCCTCTTTCAACCAGTACTAAAAAGAGGCCCTTCTCAACTGGACTTGTTATGAACAGTTACCCAATCCGCCCCAGATGATGAACAACTGATCTAAATCATCTTTGAGGTAAATACGCTGATTGGGTTTAACTAAAATCACTGATAAGACAAGGCTCCGAAGATTCAAACCAAATCGTCATCTGCTATAAGCATCAAACAACAACAAAATGACCCGTAACATGATTAAGTATTGTTTAATTCAAATGATTTTAGAATCTATCAGGGGCCGTGATTTAAATCTTTCGTTCTATTTACGAGAGAAAGAAAGATGAAAATTACCACAGCCAACTCTAGCACCTGCATTTCCAGTTGACTTGCTAAGTTCATGATTTCCTGTGACATGAAAATCACTGCGTATTACTGAATGCAAGGTCAATGAGAATGTCTGACTATTAGTTTAACTCCTACAGTGGCCTTGAATGTTTCAGTGCCATGAAAAGTAGTACTAGATAAGCATAAGTCCATGAACCGTTACCTCTCCCAAGATCATCAACATCAGCATGAATAACAACTGCCCTCCCCAAAATGGAATGCTGTCCGCTTAACGGAATCTGCTCAAAACAAAGAAAAAGAAAATTATTGTCCAACTATAAAACTCCCAAATCACCGGGCTTTGCCCACAAAAGATTAAGCAACTCAGTACAAGTGAGTTATAAGATCATACATGGCTATCTGCCAGCGATACTTCAGCGACTCCTGCAAAAATGAATGAAAATTGTTTAATGGCACAAAAAATAAACGTTAAGGTTCCACATTCATTTGTTCCATTTTTTATCATTATTTATCATCCATCATCCAATTCATGGCTACCATAACCATTTCTTAAATTCGACAGTAATCATACTTATAGTGTTTTTGTACAGATGAGACCACCAAAAGAAAATTTCCAAACAGTTAGACACCAATAGAGGAGCCTAAATTGATAGTTTATGCGCCATGGAGCACATACCATCTTGGCCAGCAACAATGTTACCCAAATCGCCTGCATGGCGTACTTTATCCCAAGGAGCTCCATGTTCTTTGTTCAACGGATTAAAGTGAGGTCCTAGTTTTTAAATCAAAATAAGACAAAAACATGTTAGCTAATCTCATATCACAATCACCGATAAGTATATAAAATTACATTAAAAAAAATTAGTACATGCTGGACTCATATTAAGTCCGAATAAAAATCTATAAAAGCCTAGGTTAATCTCTTATTCAGAATCCGAAAGCAAATGTGAACTTATAAAACCAAAAGTGGATATAACTAGTACCAGTAGAGTTGCAGCCATTAGTGGTATCACCAAGAGCATGAATATGGAATCCATGAGGACCTGGTTTGAGCCCCGTTATCTTACCTTTCACTTGAGTTACTCCTAATTCATACAAACAATTCAACGAGTCATTTTGGAATATCAAGGGTATTCACAAAAGAACAAATTGCTTATAGTAAGTACACGTACTACACATATTATCAATAAGAGCAATTCGCTTACTTTCTTCTACCAATAAAAGCATCATTAGCTTTGAAACTTTGCTAGGCAACAAAAAAAAGCTACCCTAACTTGGGGCGGGCATGCGGGTCAGTTGGAAAAATTCCATAGAATAGCAGCATAGTTTACAAAATGTTCCACTTCGTTAATTCTAATTATTTTTCCCCGAGTATAGGTGCAAAAGAAATCACCATCGTCATAACCAAATTATATTTTTTGCAAATAATAATGCTATTCACCTTTTACCATGGTTCTAAAAGGCGCGCCATGGCGACGCTAAGGCGCCAGGCGTGGCCTCCATGTTACGAAATAGACCATAGCGTCGGCTCTAGGCGTGGCGTAAGATAAGGCGTGGAAAGGCGCGAGGCGTAGCGCCTTTTTTCTCCGATGAAAATAGTTTTTTTTTTTTTTGAAACTCGATATATCATAAGCCCCAATTTTTGGCTTATTTTGAAACTTATGGGCTTACATAAGTTTATTACTGTATATCTTAAGAAACTTAATTAAGCTCAGAAGTCGAAAAATTGAGGCTTATGAAATATAAGCCGAAAGCTAAATATGCTCATAAGCCACATATAAGCTTAAACAAACACCCGCTAAGTCACGCCTTAAAAAACGCTTCGCCATAGCTCTTAAGGCATGAGGCTTGGCCATGCCGCCACGCCACGCCTCACGCTATTTATAACCTTGCCTTTTACCATTACTAATAGTTTTCGTAGCATGTGACGTAAACTATCTTGTTACAGGATGTTTGGGATTCACTTATGAAGTGCTTATCTACTTATTGTTTCTTTCTAATAAGGAACCTAAGCAGCAGGTTTGGATGCTTTATCTTAAATAACAATCAGCCAAGTTAATCAAAACACTTTTAAATGACATTCACACACTATTCAATAAGCACTGATATGATTCAGCAAAATATAATTAACTGAAAAATCTAACCATTGGGTTGTTGCAAGAACTGAAGTGATCCTTTGACTGAGTTGTCTCCTCCGGTTATTACTGCCACCGCTTTCAAACCACTCATTTTTTTCCGACTCCGGTTATCTTATATGAGCTTCATTATCATCGCTATACAAAATTTAATTGTTTTGAAGGTATTTTGCAATAGGGACCTTGCACTTTTCAATATCACAATATCACTCCATGATATATTTATATTGGAAAATATCCCCTTTCTTTGCTGCTGGCGGGGGCAGAGTCAGGATTTAAAGTTAAGAGGTCCTGAACTTGACATAAAAACTATAGTGAAAAATATCGCTAAGTGATATATATAATTAAAATAATGGTTCATCAATAAAAAGAGTGGTTCATCAATAAAAGACATTGTTCGTCAATTAAAATAATGGTTCATCAATAAAAGACATTGTTCATCAATTAAAATAATGGTTCATCAATAAAAAAAATGGTTTAAAATAATGGTTCATCAATAAAAAGAGTGGTTCATCAACATAAGACATTGTTCGTCAATTAAAATAATGGTTCATCAATAGAATACATTGTTCGTCAATTAAAATAATGGTTCATCGTTAAAAGACATTTGTTCATCAATTAAAATAATGGTCCATCAATAGAAAAAATGGTTCATCAATAGAAGACATTGTTCATCAATTAAAATAATGGTTCATCAATAGAAGACACTGTTCATCAATAAAAGACATTGTTCACCAATTAAAACAATGGTTCATCAATAAAAAAAATGATTCATCAATAAAAATAGTGGTTCATCAATTAAAATAATGGTTCATCAATAAAAATAGGTTCATCATTATAAAATGTTGTTTATCAATATAAAGCTAAAAATAA
Source organism: Artemisia annua (assembly GCA_014162995.1). NCBI lineage: Eukaryota > Viridiplantae > Streptophyta > Magnoliopsida > Asterales > Asteraceae > Artemisia > Artemisia annua. Next base: position 38,580 of record LBNU01005768.1, on the reverse strand, counting down.
CAAAAATAACAAAAGATGTATTGTGGTACATCAATTAGTGCATTAAATGTATTTTTATAAGAAAAATCTCTTTTAGGCATTTTATCAAACACTTTGTGTGCACTAAATATGTCTAAAACGTCATCTTTAATGTGCGATATCTCACTCATATCATATTGGATTTTAGTAATTCAAATTTCTGAGTAAAGAATGACCAAAAAACTACAACTTTCGTGTTTTAAGTTTTGCAAAATTTGGCCTTTAAACTAGACAAAATTAAAGCCGAAAATGACAAAAATTTCAAGAAAATCAACACCAACTAAAGAAGTTGAAAAAAAAAGTTACGATTTATATATCATAATGCATACCAAATTAAAGAGAATTCAATTTTAAAAATTATGGTGAAATCGGTTTTACATAAAAGTTTGTCGTTTGAATGTTATTTACGTTTGAAGATTTGGGGTGGAATAAAAAAATGTTAAAAGGACCAAAATACCCCCTAACCGAATTTAATAAGAAAAAAGGGAGGGAGTTAGTGGAGGACACATGTCATATTGTGAGTGGCTTTTAAGCTTTTTAATTTTCTTTACTTTTTAGAGGATCGCAACTCATATGTTTTATATATATATATATATATATATATATATATATATATATATATATATATATATATATATATATATATATATATATATATATATATATATATATATATATATATATATATATATCTATATACATATATCTATATACATATATATATATGTATATACATATACATATGTATATACATATACATATATGTATATACATATACATATACATACATACATATATATATATATATATATATATATATNCAAACCATGAATCAACCTAACACCATAATGAATAAGAATAAGTTAATTTAGAAAAGCATAGATTAACAAGTAAATTCACTTTATTATTGTATTTGATTGTTCAAGTTGTTTATTTTTTAACTTTAACCAACATATATGTATGATTAAGGGGGTTGATTGCAAAAATTATTAAGAAACTAGCTATTGTACCAAATAACTAATGAATAAATGAGTTAATTAGAGGTAGCTCAGCACCCACTAGTCACCCTACTAACTCCGTCCCTGGCTACTAGGTATAAATAAAGGATCAGTTGTGTACAACTTATAAGTTGATGGCTTCAAACTGAAAATGTTAAAATCCATTTTGCATAACTTTCTTCTTTGCAGCAGGGATGTTATTCCCATTGATACATATTCCCATCGACGTAGCTCGAAGAAGTTTTTAGGTGTAACATCCGAGATTCTTGCCTAGATCTTTTTAATTAGTTTGGTTGTCAAAGTGTTTGAATGAATTAGCTTTATATTTTTTAAATAATATGTGTTACATAAGATGGAGTTGGTTTGATAGATCATGAACCTTGTTCAATAAAGACATAAGTAGAGAATAGAGGGTGTTATGTTGTAATATTGCTTTAGGATTAAATGATGTACAATATATTTAGATGGGATAAGTATTGGCAATAATAGTCTTGATCTTTTCCAAATCTTACGGAATAGATTTTCCAATATAAGCACGACTATTATTAAAATTTTAAGCACCTACAATCAACCTAATTAATATCGCTGTATGAGGGTGAACGGAAAAGCGAGATCAGAGTTTATAAGTAGCCTATTTGTTCGAGTTCTGCTATCATTACTCAAGGTAATAGTTGTTTTAACGCTTAGTGCCAGTAATAAATAGAAAAGGGGACTGATTGGTTTCATTCCTAACGTCATAAATATAATAAGGATCACTAGGTTGTGTTATCTTACTGCTTATGATAGATATTGTGTTTGACAGTTTCGATTTCGGGGATAAAACGCTCTAAAACTAATTAGGAAGAGTAGTATTGATATTAGTTAAATAAATACTTTTAGAATCTAGAAAACGTCTAAAGTGTTTCGACTTATACATGTTGTATAATAAGAGGATGAGAACATGAGCATACTACGATTAATTTACTTGTGTTCCTATAACCTGGGATTAGAGATTTATGAAAACATATAAAGTTTTGTAAACATTGAATATTGGTCGGTATATATATACTAACGTAATTACAGTCCCGAAGATGTTCTTGTAATGATTATAATTACGAATACTTAGATTTCACTTAATATGCAGCAGACTATACTTCTTTTTAAATTAGTAGCTTCGAAAAATGAACTCTAATGAATTTGACGTTATTTGTAGTATCATGGGTTTCACCAATCAGCTAAGGATTTATTAGGAATTTATTAGTGTTATTATTATGAACTTATAGTATAATATGATATACTTGTAGGAGATTTGATCGACTGATTGTGAAAGTCTACTTTGAGATTAAGGTGAGTACAATGTTTGCGAAAACCGGGTACATGCCAAAATATTATTTTTAGAGTCTTACTTGTATCATGATTGTTTATATACTTGTTTGCTCTAAATTATGAATTGTTTCAAAGATAATATGCATGAATTGTTTGGCGATTATTATGAATTATTGAAATATTTATATGTCATGAATTATATGAAATCTACGAGTTGAAGGCTTATTATGATCCCATAGAATATAGGTTGCGTTATGATCAATAAGACATCTAAAAAGATAAAGATACTGGTAAAGATAATAAATAAATATCAAAGATAAAGATAAAGATTATTGGTGTAAAGATCATGACCGAGCTTGGTGTGAGGTGGCGCATGACTATTCTAGAAGGTCTTGTGCAACATGGTGTGTGGTTCGCTACACACCGGAGAGCGGTACGTGGCATACGGGGGTCCACATACTAGTAGTACTGCTCGAAGTTAGAGGGAGGAGCCTAAGACCAGATATGGGCATCCGTTTGTACCTTTGACGTAACGATATTTTGGAATTACATTTATGTGTTTCCATTAATTAAGTCGGTTGTAGTAGGTGTTCCCCCATCGATTCTTCGTGTCACGGGTTGACCCCTCGTGGTATACGGATAGTCAATGGACACCCTGCGTGGTAAAGATTATTGGTGACAAAGATTGAAGATTAATGAACAATGAATAATATTCTTATAGTTGGCCTTAAGAAATATCATGTAGTCGCTATGTACATTATTTGTGAATGAATATAGTTTATGTATATGATATTGTTGCTTTAAATGATTTTGAGTCATTTTGTTATTATAAAACCTTTGTGCTCACCAGGCTTTATCGCCTGACACTTGTTTTTCTTTTGGGCATGTATTCCGTGTAGGTAGGGATGAAGGATGCCTTAGCTACGTGAGTGATGACCCGGGTAGATTGCCATGAATAAAGAGTTCGAAATTAGATTTAGATAGATAGACATTTATTATATTGTCACTTATTTTATGATAACGACAAGTAACACCTTTTGTAAATAGATTTTAACTCAACATCAAGATTTGTTGTTATTATTTTTATTTAAATGATTTATTGTTGGGATTTCCGCTGCTAAATAAAGAAAAGTTTTGAAAAACGCTATTTTTGAAATCAGGGTGTTACATTAGGAGAGGCCAAACTGAAGTTATGTAATTTTAGAGGGGCCAAACTATACAATTATTCTTATATAACTATATTTATAGGTAAAGTTACGTATGGAAGCTATATATTTGGGTGGGGGGGACCACCTCTTCTAGCCCCAATGATGCTCCGTCCATATATATATATGCTAGACTATAACCTTTGGGTTTCGCGAGTGGCAATAAATAATCATACTGTAAGTAAGATAAAGATTATAATGATAAAATGATGTAAATTTAAATGTTACTATTTCTTAAATATTTTACATATGTTAAATATGAGCATGCATAATCTTAACTTTAATTTTGTCTTGTAATCTCAACGCGTGTTAAAAAGACGTTAAAAGAATTAATGACTAAACATAAAAATTAGGATCAAATGAGATGATTAATTAATATGGAAAAGGATGAAAAGTAACAGCAATCACACATTTTATATGCATCAACAAAATGGATGCATCTTTATTCATGTTTTCCCTCATAAATTGAAATGTGTGGCTAACATTACTCCTCACCCTTCTTATTTTAAACTTTTCACTGGATCTCTTCCTCTAAAAATAGCAACCTCGATAATTTTTGTGTTTTACAAATTGTATGTTGGGAAACCTATTGCAAATTGCATGTTAAGTCGGGTGTGATGTTTATATAAAAATAAAGAATTTTCAGTAAATGCGTTGTATTATACATAGGTTATCGATTAAAATAATCGTGATAATTAAAAATGTATACATTTTATCCTGTGGTTTATTGCTTTGATAGAGCTTTCGACATTCTGAAAGTTGGGATTATGAGGATCTGCTTCTTGTCCATCTTGACTTGCAGCTCAGAAGACACCAAACCCGAAATTACTATACGTAAAGACTTATTGACCTTTCTTGCTTAAGTATTGGTTAAAAGAAATTAATTCCAAAATATTATAAGAAAGTGAAATTGGCCTAATGGTTATTGCGTGTTATTTGAGCCAAAAGACACAACTTCATATATTAACCATATAATGGAAAAGATGGAATAAAACATTAGAAACAGCGGAATTGTGAGAGAAAATTAACCGTTAATTACTCGTATTAGTTAAAAGGATGTCATGAATGGGCATATAATAGCGAGACGTCATAAATATGACGTCAGAAATGAGGAAGAGTTGAATTTGAAATTTTTTATATATTAAGTATATAAACGTATACGCACACAAAGCGACGATATATAACAGCAAATTATTATATTTGTGAAATCGTGATTCTAATTATACCTTTGCTGCCAAGCATGTCTTTTTGGAAATACAAAGCGTGTGTTTTTTAAAATTATTTTAGCGTGTGTTTTAAAAAGTTGTCAAGTTTAAGGTGTATTAAGGGATACTTAAGGTAATTTAAGCAAAAGTATAATTTAAGTTTTCAAAATTCAAAATTTTAAGAAATGAGCATTCACTCTTTATAAGTTGTATAAATAAATAAATTATACTCTTTTTAACACACGTTGGGATTACACGACAAATCAAAGTTAAGATTATGCATGCTCATATTTAACAAATAGTAACATGTTAAATTGACATCATTCTATCATTATAATCTTTATCTTATAGTACGATTATCTATTGCCACTCGCGAAACGCCGAAACCCGCGGGTCTATACTTTATATTCTAAAATAATTTTATATACGATTATTTATTGTCACTCAAATAATTTTGTTGGGACGATTACCATCACTAAAAAAATTTATAAGATCAATCATACAGTTACGAGCATATGAAAAAAAAAAAAAAAAAAAAAAAAAAAAAAAAAAACAAATAACTATAAAAAAAAAAAAAAAAACAAAAAGTTTAAAAAAAAAAAAAAAAAAAAAAAAAATCAACCAAGAACTTAACTTATCAATGAAAAACAAATACATAGATTTTTATATACATTGATATTGAGTTAGTTATAATTTTTTTTAACAAACTGTGTATGCAAAATATCATTTACATTATTTTACTATACATTAATTTAATAAAGTTAATAAAGATATCATATGTTTGCCTAAAGGTGAGGGGGCGAATCTGTAAATTTATAGTGGTCATCCAAAATGAATCGGTAGATGATTTCTTCATGACGTCAGCAAGAGAATGACATTTCCGGAAAAATTGACACGTGCCTTTATGACATCATTTATGATGTCAGAATAGTGAATAGGCGGAATTCAAAAAACTTTATCTATGTCTATACTACTTTATAATGGATTTAGGACTTTCTATAAGAGGAAGTCTTAAAAAAATAAACCTACACACTTACTATTAAAAGATAGTCAATAGCTTGCATACACATAATTAAAAGTTGATTAATTGTCTTAAATTGTTTGAACTTGTATCATGGGGCTTGTGGTCTAGTGGTAAAGGCTTAAGTAGTTAAGCGAGCCCAAGTGAGAGTAGTACCGGTTTGGGTGACCGACCGAGAAGTCCTCACTTGGGAACCACAAGCTCTAATGATATCAGGCGAATCGGGAATAGGAGTGGGGTTATCCCCTAAGGAGAGACTCGCGGTTGGTATCTATGCCCGAGGATGCGACAATAACTCGAGCCAACAACTAACATCTAACAACTAACCCGCCATTAAAAAAAAAAAATTGTTTGAACTTGTAACAACAAACCATTTCAAAAACATGTAACAACCCATTTATAATAGGTATTTATGTGGAGCTTTAGAAGTTGTAAAAATATTTGTGATTTTAAAGTCAAAGTATTAACTTTCTTTTTAATAAGTACCTTATTATTCAAAGTCTACCAAAAGTCAAATAATATTATGCATTGATACAGAAACACTTGATAGAAAAATATGTTTGATGTGCTTGGTATAAGTGAGCTTTGGTTGAATTGGACACGACTTGACCCGACCCGTTAAATATTTGAATTGTTGACTTTTTGCAAAATACGGGAACCACTTTGGATTTACGGCTGAAATACTGTACAATCGAAAAAAAGTACTTTGAAAAAGATTATCGTCGGAAAATATAATCACACGGGTACACGCCGCTGCAACGCGCGGGTACCCGGCTAGTTTATTAAATATATGGATAGATTTATAGATGAGGTATATAGAAAATTACGTATGGAAGCTACATATTTCGGGGGCCACCACCCCTTCCTGCCCCAATGATGCTCCGTCCATGTATATTCCTCTTACGGTCCTTTCATTCTAATTCGGGTAAATCCGACTCGAATAAAGCCTTATTAGGCTTGGCTTAATCAAAAAGAAGGTTACGGGAACCTAATAAATGTGGGTTATTCAGGTACGAGTTAACCCGAATACGTCAAGTTATAACTGATAACGTATGGGAGTTTCAACCCAACTGGCTAAAGCATATACACGCATTATAGTCCCAAGACAAGTCAAGCCTTTGGAGCAGCTTGTCAGGCCATGTACAAAAAAGTCAAGCCTGATAAAAATATTCAGCCAAACGACCCTGACTAGAAACCTCTACAAGGTCGTTGCAACAAGCAACACGTGTCGCTACCTCATTCGAGTAGAGGTAGTGCTGCGAGTGTCATGCTAGTATGTGATATCGTCCATGGGACATTTCATGAATCTGTTTTAACTAAGGATGGCACGCCATGTGTCATTATTGTCTCCTCCCTTTGATGATTACCAAGTGGACCATCATCTACCCTTAGATCGTATTCATGGGTTGCACAAAACCCTAAATGCATCTTTGTAAATACTGGGTCATTTCCTTTAAATGAACCAAGTCATACTTGACACTAAATACACACACTAGTCACATCGTGAGTGTTAACCCCAACTCTTGACACCGGTCCTATTCTAGGGTCCTTACCGAACGTGAGAAATCAAACGATTGACTACTCTTACCCAATACGTATCTTACTTAAACATGGCGCCATTCATGTTATACGCGACAATAACAATGCAACATAATAACAAGCTACTATTTTCCTTTTTCCGCTCACTAGCAACATTTTGTCTCACCGAACAAAATTTTGCTTTCACTGGAAAACTCTGTTTTCATCCAAAACTTCACTGTTCATCAAATCACAAAACAAAAATTTTAACGCGAAAATCCTTATTTTCCGATGTCAAAACCTCAAAGATCTAAGCTCTTATTCGTTAAACAATATACATAAAACATACTTTTTCACCACAAATACCTTGATTCACGGTTACAAACCTCATTTTACAACCATGAAGAAAGAACAAAATCATTCAAAACTCAAAAACAATCACAATACTCAACAACCGCTACACGTCCACATGATCTAAACATGGATTCCAAGCAAAAAGCGAAATAGCAATGTACTTGAAAACTGGACTCCAACAACCAAGGATACATTTCCTTGGGAAGTATTTCATCCTTATAAGGATCCATTGGTTATCACGGCGGTAATTGCTTCATATAAAATAAGCATAATCTACATAGATGAAGGCAGCTCAGTCAATATCATGTACGACCATTATTTCAAGCAACTACCTGATGACGTCAAAAAACGAATGTGTCCAACAACAACTATTCAGCTCATTGGATTTTCGTCTAAGAGGTCCATACATATGGAAGTTATTCACCTGGAAACAACAGTAGGGTCCCACTGTCTAGAAAAATTGTCATGGAATTTTCACATCGTAAAATCGAGTTCTAGGTACAACATATGTTCGGCAGAACAACAATACAACAATTGTGTGCGGAGGTGTCAACAATCAGGTCACATGTGCAATTCCCGACCAAATCAGGTTAGACATAGTCAAGAGCGACTATCCAGACGAAGATGTGGAGCTAGCAGCAGTAGTGGAAAACATGACGATGATGGAAATACAATGGGAAGCTCTACCTAGAGATAACGAAAATGAAAAGAAGGTAGTAATAAAAAAAAGCACCATGATCAACCAATCGTCATTAGAAAACAACTCCCACCCCAGGTAAAAAATTAACTCGTTCAATTGCTAGCCAATAGCTTTGATGTTTTTGCCTGGATACCAGCCGATATGACAGGCATTCCTAAAGAATTCGATGAACACAGCCTCAAGCTTAATCAATATGCACCACCAGTTGTGTAAAAGAAAAGGACCACCTATCTAGAAAGGTCAAACTTAAAAATCACTCAAATCAGAGATTTTATCCATGAAGTAATTCTCCAACCTGCAAATTTCAAACTCGGGTCACAAACACAGTCATGGTCAAAAAGGGTAACAGTACCTGGCGTACGTGGGTCGACTTCACAGACTTAAACAAAGCATCGTTTTATATAGTAATAAAGTATTAAATCATACAAATATTAAATTAAAATATGATTCATAATGCATGATAGTTAACATAAAAGAAAAATAGATAACCATATATGCATGATATTTAATTCATACGCTAGTGAAACTATGTTTAAGAAAACAACTATAGTACATGGCAAAATATGACATAACACATCAATACGAGATTCCGTTTTTAGAAGTCGGGAAAATTGAAAAAAATCACCTTTTTAGTTATAGCGTGTTGATAACGTGTTGTAAAACAATAAAGTAAATAACAATAGACAAGAACAAGAATATAAGAGAATGGAGAATTATTTATTCATCTCTTAAGGAGGTATATTTATAAAACAAGATAGAACATTCCGGAAGGTAAATAATTACCTAATATAAGTCAAATATCTCTAATCAATATTCTATAAGATATGAACATCCATATTATAATTATTCATAACAGTGTATACAAAATAATTAATATGAATTGGTCCTATGATTTCATACGTGTGACATGCATACATATATTGTGTCATTTATTTATTAAGTTAGTTTAGATAATCATAACGTATAGTAGGTTATATTCGGATCGTATGATAAAAGTCGTCTCAAAATGTTAGTTATAATATGTATCATATGGTTTAAAGTTTAAATTAAATTATTACAAAGCTTAGGGAAAAATTCAAAATTAAACATATTTTAGGTATTCGGATTTTAGGGTTTTACAAAGGTTTTCCCTACGCTTAGGATTAAATGCGGGTGAAAGTAGCGATACACACCCTTAGGGTGGAAATATGCACGTGAGGTGAAAGGGGTGAGTGAATGGCTTCCTTCATCCTAAAACTACCCGGACTATATGGGTTGATGGGTGGGTCGGTTCCTCTTTTGTCTCCTAGAAGTATATCTAAGGATGGAAAATTGTGTAAAGATTGAGGTTCCGGTTCATCAACTGTGACAACCCGCAAAAATCCTCGACAAGTTCTATTTGGAGAAACGATCACCTATTTCAAGTTTGGCTTCAATTCGAGGTATCAGACGTATTTATAGTCAATTTTATCGAAAATATTATTCTGAGAGCGTTTGGCATAATTCTCGAGTCGTGATACATACGTTTCCTAGCCTAAATGAGCCCCGACTCACTAAATTCCAAAAGATATCATAAATTACAAAAACAGTCCCTGCAGTTAATCTTACCTCGCCACCCCTTAAGTTGCTAGGGTTTTCAATAATGGTCCTTATGGTTCCTAGGTTTTCTCTATATAAGCCTACTTATAACACTCACTCTCTCTCATTTTGTGATAAAACCCTAGCCTCCTCCCTCTTCCTTCTCTCTTTGTCAGCCGCCGCATCACACACCCTGGCCACCACCTCCACGCCATCACCGCCACTCCGCACCACAAAATACCACTACCCACACCCTTGTCTCTTCATTCTGAACATAGATTTGAGGTGCACGCGCCCTCTTTGTCATCTCCTACGCGCCGCCACAGTTAACCACCACCTGTGAACAACACGTCACCACTACAAACACCTTCAACTCACCACTTGTGACCTGTATTCGAGGAGAACGCGCTGGAAAACACCACTACACCACTCCACAGCCGCGTTCTTTTTGGTTTATAGATCAAGGTAGGTTAGATTGAGGGTTGTATAAATCGTTGAAGGTTTGTTTTGGGTTAGTTGTAGCCGTGAGCCACCGTCACCGCCGTCTCCTTTCTCTCGCCGTCGTTCACAGCCACTTCTTCTCTCTTTCTCGTCATCCTAGCGGTATGGTAAAAACCACTCTTTATGTTGCTCGTTTTATTATCAATTATAGATTCGTGTTACGTTTTCGTGGATTAAATGGATATAAAACTGAGATTTATTGAAGTTATTGTTTTGTGGATTGAAAGGAAATTAAAAACGTGTTAACTGGATTAATGTGGTAAGAAAACTATTATAGAAATATCGGTTTTGGTCTTAGATTTATTGATATTGTTGTCGATTGGGTTGTTGCGGGGTCGAGAGCTTCATGGGTCTCGGGCTCAGTTTTGGATTTGGTTTTGGTCATGATAAGGACTTGGTTTTGCTTATTTGAGTCTCGGTTTGAATGGTGGATTTGCTTATTCATTTTATTGGTCATTCTGTTAAAAGTTAACTCATTGGTAGCATGTAGTAATCAGCTAAATTTGTTCTTTGGTTATTTGAGGTCACAGATTAAATATTAGTTGTGTTTTTAGTTGTGTGTTTATTTGTTTAACAGTCGACTAGGGTGCATTTTGTATTAACTGGATATGGGCCGAAGCCCAAATCAATGTTAAAGAGTGGGTTTGTTTGCTAATAAATTTAAAAAGTGTGATTGGTTATAATCCGTTGTGTCGAAATATATTTTGATTAACATGTTTGTTTGTTTTGAACATCGGTGCTCTCAGTAAGTTTCGGACTTATGGGATCGTGACTTGACATTATTGAATTTATACCGGACTAATATTATACTTGGACATTGGATTGGACTACGTTGGACTTATTGAATATTTTAGACTTGAGACGGTATAATATATTGAACTCGGAATGAATTTAATATATTAGACACGGAACAGACCTATAATATTCAATAAACCTAAACTAGTACCTAAATAAATAATAACGAAACATACAACTTATAAATATTGTAATTACAAAGTTTGATTTATTTAAGTTACGCCATTTTTGTAACATTGTGTAATTAGACACTTCGTGCCCAAGTTTTGTAAAAACCTTCCAAACTCACACTTTTATTTCTAATCATTTTCAAGATTATTTTTACAAAACCCGACAAAGAATTTAAAATATATAGTTTTACTTAATCCTTAAAACCCTTTTCATATTTGAATTATTAACTCGTGACATTCTTATAAAACTTATTGGATTATTCTAAACTATTGGGGATTATTGGGTAAACACCAAAACTTACCATTGACACATTCTTTTCTTATCCTTCTTGTTCGTTTTTCTTTGGTCAAGTTCTTTGTTTATATTTTCTTCCTTGGCGTGAGTTGTATCTAGAGTCTATACTTTCTTACCACCACAAAAATCATTAATACTAAACTTTTTACAAGCAATGACATGAATAATCCACGAAAACTATGACACATCGTCTTTTATAGACTTCATTATCATATGAGCCATATTCTGATATCATCATATACGTATTAGGTTACGCCATTTCTGTACCATCATACCTTTCTTCTGGATATCGTTGTGATTAGCTCTAGATGCCAGTTGTGTCAATCGTGATCATTGCATTGTTGTGGCTAAGGTGAGGTCATGGCCCTTACTTTTCAACGGTTTTTATAACTATTTGGGGGGAGAATACATGCTCGTTTTAACTAAACTTAATGATTAATTATTTGGATACGTGAAGTGGTTATTTAAGATTTGATTGTTTGACTGAAATGATTGGTTTGGTTATTTTGTGGTTTTGATGAAATTTGCTATGTTTGCTAGTTAAGGTTTAGCACCTCGATAAATTGCCCCCTATTAAGTCATTAGTTTCTGCGGGAAGTGCGAATGTTATAGACAGATCTATTGTGGTTGATTTCCCCCGTCTGGACTTTGGTGCCCAACTTTCCAGGATTTGTATCCGGACTTTCGTACTCCAACTTGCTAGGGATTTTGCCCGGATTTATGGATGCCCCAACTTGCCATGACGTACAACCTATAGGGAATTATTATTATTATTGGAATGTTTTTGGAATGTATGGCATATATCTACCCTAGTCCCATATAGCAAATAACTCTATCAGGTCCACTGCTAAATCTTTTGATTAAACTCCATGGACTCACCAGCGTAAGCTGACCCTTTTAGCATGTATTTTTAGGTATAAGGCGATAGCTCACTATTGGAAGGCGCTTGGCAAGGGGCATGGTCATAGGCGACTCTGATAAACATTTGGGACCACTTCAAATATTTTATGGGCTTTACTTCCGCACTACTTTCATAAAATGTAAACCTAATGTTTTGATAATGAATTTTATTCTGAATGATGGAAATAAAAATCTTTCTTTGTACCTTATGTTATGATACCAATTTCGTAGCACCCCATTGCATGTATGCTTCCGCTAGACCCTATTTTGGGGGTGTTATAGATTGGCATCAGAGCCTAGGTTATAGAGAACGGGGTATTTTAAAAACCTAGACTATAACCACTTTTACGAAAACTTAACCCTATGACTGCCATGTGCCTGCCTGCCAAGCTGATGCCTCGCGTATAATTTTGTTTGAGGATGTAATTGATTAGACGATTGAGGATATATTGGATAAGATATTGAATCATATGTTGACGAGATATTTGATGAGATATTAGATGGGATGATAAATGATATACTTGATGCTTAATGATATATTTGATGAATTGTTTGATGATATATTTTTTGAGATGTGGGCATTACTAGTAGATGAATTATATCCGCCTATTTTTAGGTGTTCACTATAAGCATTCCACATGCTTATGCACGCACCATACATGTCACATAGTTACGCTATTTCCTTGCGTAATCTCATCATTGAATTTCGAGTTTGTACACTAGTAGTAGTCTTGGGAATGATTTTGGGATATAAAGGACATATTACTAGTATAACTAGGCTGAGTATTTCAAAATTCATTTAACCTCGGGTGAATATAGCCTGATCACCTATGTCCGACTCAGAGGTGAATTTTGCG
>LBNU01005768.1:10181-20181 GCA_014162995.1 Artemisia annua | reverse complement strand
TTATTGTTTTTCTATTATAAATAGGGGTTAAGTTTATGATTCTGTTACATGTTATTTTCCAGATTTTGATATTAATAAAAAGAGTCGAGAATTGTTTTCTCAAACCCTCGGTCCAGTAAACCTTATTACTCCCTCCCAAAGTCTGACAATACTTCAATTGTCTAAAACCTGTAGCATTGCACTACATCACTTTCTTCCAAAAGACTCGTCTAGCTTTGTATGGATCTATCAGGAAAGAAAGTATTAGGTACTTGATGGTGTATAGAGAAATGAACACAATGAATATATGTACTAAATCAACTAAGAAATTACGAAATTTTATCAATCAAGCTAAACAATCGAACATGTTATGAATGAAAATACCTCACGGCATTTTGTTCCACAAAAGTATAAACTACTTGAGTTTATGTTTAAACCCTTCACTTTTTTAACGCACGATCTGTGAACTGTAACCAACAAATCATTGCAAGATTCATCACATTTTGAAAATATCATAAATTTTGATAAAAATAATAGTACTGATTAGGCGATCACATACAATTCTCTTCACACAATGAACACGACATCATTTCAGAAATGAGTGCACCAACGGGAGATGTTTCTGTAGCCACGTTATTTTCAGCATTTTGTCTTAACACTGGACAACGTGTTCTTTTAAACACTGGCTCTACTAGACACCCGGGAATTTTAGGAGCCCTAGCATTTTGTTTTGGTCGAATTTTTAATTCCATTTTTGGGTTCGTTGTCTTTCTTTTGACAGTTCTTGTTCTCAACTTCATTTTGTTAAAACATACAAAAGATCGTATATTTAACATCAAATGTATTTATTATTTAACAACGAAACTCGAGTTATTGGATATAATCTATAATCATAAACTAAGTATGATCTATACACATACCGATTACTTGACCTTAAAGTTTTAAACTAAAATATTCCGATAATTAGCTCTAGATGCACATTTGCTTTAGTAATTATTTTGTGATGTTCTTGTTCCCTATGCTGACTTGTTAAAAACACCTTTAGATTCATCTTCTAATTGAATAAGCATTTTTTTTACCAATTCATTCAAATTCATTAAAATCATAGCACAATTCATACGCATCATGACATCAGTTAACCACTACAAAAAAAAGAAAGTCATCATCGCGTCAACTAACTATCTAAAAACACCAAGTAAATTGTTGCATCAGCTGCGTAAAATCATCTAAACACAAAAAAAGCGCATAATATAGCAAATCCAACAACAATAAAACATTAAAGCCACTTGATGCACGTAAACATCATCCACCTTTCAACCAGACACTAAAATAACCATCAAATGAACAGAATTTACACATATAATATAACAAAAACCAATCAAAATCAGATCTTATATATAATCCCTTATCAACACAAGATGAAACACTAAAGCCACCTGGTTGATGTAAATATCAATCTACATTTCAATCAAACAATAAAACACAATAAAAGCTTAAGAAAAACAAATTTTCCACTTACAGTATAGTAAATTAAAAAGCCAATCAAAAACGATCCTTACGATTCCTTAATCAACATAACAATCAAAGCAAGATGAAATGAAACAAAAACTTAACACTTAAATGAGTTCAGAAAATAAGATTCTACCTGATTTTATTTTTATTGTTCTAGCTAGATGCTTATAGATGAATAACAATGATGATATGTTGAATAACAGTCTAGTTTTGATTGAATTCTTAAGAAGATTGCAAAACTGTAAATTTTGTTTGGGATTGAATCATTAAAAGATGAGTTGAAAGTAAGGTGGTCAAGTTTAGAGAGAGAGAGCCTATAAGATGAGTGTTTAATGTGAATCCCGCTTATTTTATGCCATATATAGTATGAACATTCAATTCTAAAATTTAAACACAAAAAGCCAACAATTCACATTAAACACTCATCTTATAGGCTCTCTCTCTATAAACTTTTTTTTGGACATAGCTTTCATTTCACGCCTCACAAATGGAGGAAATTTGAACACAACAAGTTACATTGAACATAACAAGTTAAGCCAAAACAAGACATACACCAAAATAGTTGTGACCACCTACAGCAACACCATACAAGGGTGGGGGGAATCACCAGAGTAAGCTTTTGGTAGACACAACCATATGAAGGTGTAGCTAGACAAAAATACATAAAGTACATAAAACATACAAAGAAGATATAACTAAGCATCCATAAAGGAGCCAGACCTAAACCTAACAGATCTAAAGCCAAAACCCAAGGCAGCATCAAGCCATCGATGACGGACCGCAACAGATCTGAGCAGAAGAGTCCGGGAGACAGCGGCAGCAGCAGCGAACGGCGAGTGAATGGCGGCAGTGGGCGGTGACAGATCTGTGGGTAAGGATTTTTATTGAAAGAAGGTAAAAGTGAAAAAGAGATATGGACGGCCGGCTGAAACCAACCGCCGGAATTATTTAGAAAGGGTGGAGTTCGGTTTGATGTTATTTAGCTCTCTCTCTATAAACTTGACCACCTTACTTTCAATCTCATCTTTTAATGATTCAATCCCAAACAAAATTTACAGTTTTGCAATCTTCTTAAGAATTCAATCAAAACTAGACTGTTATTCAACTTATCATCATTGTTATTCATCTATAAGCATCTACCTAGAAGAATAAAAAAAAATCAGGTAGAAACTTATTTTCTGAACTCATTTAAGTGTTAAGTTTTTGTTTCATTTCATCTTGCTTTGATTGTTGTGTTGATTAAGGAATCGTAAGGATCGTTTTTGATTGGCTTTTTAATTTACTATAGTGTACGTGGAAAATTTGTTTTTTTAAGCTTTTATAGTGTTTTATTGTTTGATTGAAATGTAGATTAATATTTACGTCAACCAGGTGGCTTTAGTGTTTCATCTTGTATTGATAAGGGATTATATATAAGATCTGATTTTGATTGGTTTTTGTTATATTATATGTGTAACTTCTGTTCATTTGATGTAGTGTCTGGTTGAAAGGTGGATGATGTTTACGTGCATCAAGTGGCTTTAACTTTGATTGTTGTTTGATTTGTGCTATATTATGCGCTTTTTTTGTGTTTAGATGATTTTGCGCAGTTGATGCAAAAATTTACTTGGTGTTTTTAGATAGTTAGTTGACGCGATGATGACTTTCTTTTTTTGTAGTTGTTAACTGATGTCATGATGCGTTTGAATCGTGCTATGATTTTAATGAATTTGAATGAATTGGTAAAAAAAAATGCTTATTCAATTAGAAGATGAATCTAAAGGTGTTTTTAACAAGTCAGCATAGAGAACAAGAACATCACAAAATAATTACTAAAGCAAATGTGCATCTAGAGCTAATTATCGGAATATTTTAGTTTAAAACTTTAAGGTCAAGTAATCGGTATGTGTATAGATAATACTTACTTTATGATTATAGATTATATCCAATAACTCGAGTTTCGTTGTTAAATAATAAATGCATTTGATGTTAAATATACGATCTTTTGTATGTTTTAACAAAATGAAGTTGAGAACAAGAACTGTCAAAAGAAAGACAACGAAGCCAAAAATGGAATTAAAAATTCAACCAAAACGAAATGCTGGGGCTCCTAAAATGCCCGGGTTTCTAGTAGAGCCAGTGTTTAAAAGAACGCGTTGTCCAGTGTTAAGACAAAATGCTGAAAATAACATGGCTACAGAAACATCTCCCGTTGGTGCACTCGTTTCTGAAATGATGTCGTGTTCATTGTGTGAAGAGAATTGTATGTGATCGCCTAATCAGTACTATTATTTTTATCAAAATTTATGATATTTTCAAAATGTAATGAATCTTGCAATGATTTGTTGGTTACAGTTCACAGATCGTGCGTTAAAAAAGTAAAGGGTTTAAACATAAACTCAAGTAGTTTATACTTTTGTGGAACAAAATGCCGTGAGGTATTTTCATTCATAACATGTTCGATTGTTTAGCTTGATTGATAAAATTTCGTAATTTCTTAGTTGATTCATTTCATATATTCAGTGTGTTCATTTCTCTATACACCATCAAGTACCTAATACTTTCTTTCCTAGATCCATACAAAGCTAGACGAGTCTTTTGGAAGAAAGACTCAACTCCAGTACGGGTTTTCGTTTAGTCTTCTTAAGAGTTATGATCTCAGAAAACGTTTAAACAAAAACGATCCCGTCAAGGCTGAATGCAAGCCAAAACTGGCTAAGGCGTTTGGCATCCTGAATAAATGTTTTCATGGTTTTGTTGATGACATCAACCACACAAATATAATCCAGAATCTCGTGTATAATCAGGGTAAGTTTCTTAATGATACTATTTAGTCTTAGAAGGGGATCTGTGTGAGTTTATTCCAAAAAGGATCTTGTCCTCAATCTTATATCCATACAGTCTTTTTTAGTATCCTTATGCCCTTATTTTGGTATGGCTACGTGGCTCCTTTTCATATGTTTTTGTCCGTTTTCATACGTTTTTGTCTGTTTTCATACGTTTTCGTCTGTTTTTGTAAGTTTTCATCCGTTTCAGACGTTTTTGTCCGTTTTCATACATATTCGTCCGTTTTTATAAATTTTTGTCCGTTTTCAGACGTTTTTGTAAGTTTTAATACGTTTTGTCTGTTTTTAGACGTTTTTGTCCGTTTTCATACGTTTATATATGTTTTCGTTCGTTTTCATACGTTTTCGTCTGTTTTTATATATTTTTCAGACGTTTTCGTCCGTTTCATACGTTTTCAGCAATTTTTATACGTTTTCAGCAGTTTTTATACGTTTTCATATGTTTTTGGCCGTTTTCATACGTTTTCGTCCGTTTTCATACGTGTTTTTACGCTTTCATACGTATTCATTTGTTTTCTTATGTTATCGTCCGTTTCTGAATATCACAATTGATATTCTTAATATCACAAGTGATTTTCTGTGATATTCAGAATATCACTTGTGATATTAAGAATACCAATTGTGATATTTAGAAACGTATGAAAACGGACGAAAACATATGGAAACGAACGAAAACAGACGAAAACGTATGAAAACAAACGAAAACGGACAAAAAAAACATTAATTAAAAAAACGTGAAAATCACTTGTGATATTCTGAATATCACTTGTAATTTTCTCAATATCACTTGTGATATTCAGAATATCACTTGTGATTTTCATGTTACAAAACATTAGTTGAAAATCACTTGTGATACTTAGAATATCACTTGTGATTTTATTTTATTACACATGATTTTTTTTAAGAGTACCCTCACTCAAATTTAGTTTATTTAATAATTTGTGTTTTAACTTGATTGGGAATCAAGATTTTTTTTACACCAATAAACTAATTTTGCATATTCAACTCGATATTCTTTTGCCCACTTCACCAATTAGATATGGGTTTAGCTAGATGAATCAAACATAATAAATATGAATATAGATATGGATGATGAAATAATAAATTAATATAGGTAAGGATACGGCTTCTACTGACCCGTATGGGATCAACCGTCGTCTTATACGTGTGATCGTTGCTCCTACCTCTATAGGTTTATTGTGTTTTTCAAGACAAAATACACTATGATTAACAAGCCCATAGTTGTACTCATTTTGTTTATAATCTTTCCATGTCAGTATTTAAATCTATAATGCATGTTGAAAATTCACCAAATTGTAATTACTAAACTACCTTTATGTTGAAATTAAACTTAAAAAGATTCATTAAATGGCTTCCTAAGTTAACACATATACTACTAATTCATTTAATATACATAACCGTACAGGGAAGGTAAATGCATTTTTTCGACTTATTTTAAGTTTAAGTAGATTAAATGTCAAAATTGCATGCAAGGGTGTGAACAAATCCCAACCTATATAAAACACAAGTGTGATTGCTATTTTTAGAGGCATAAATTCATCCCAAAATCCTAAGAAAATGACACGTGTAGTACATCTACTATTAGAAAGTTTTTGAGAATATTTTCAAACTGGATTTGGGAGAAAAAATAGGGAGATAAATTAGGGAGGTGTTCATATTTAGTTTTTAATTTCATAAAACTACCAAAAAAATCTGTGAATTCAAATGAAACACAATCAAATGTATAACCATCTTAATCAATCTAAGAGAATACCGGATCTTGGAGAAAAAAAACACGCCACCACATGTTTCTTCATGAATTAGCAAAGTATTTCATCACCAGTTGTTGTTTAATCAATCCAAGGTATGTTTTTTTTATTTTACTTATTCATAATTCATTCTTGATATTCATAACAATTTAATTTTTTTAAAATCATCAGAAAACCGTAACTCAAATATCCAATTAAAATTAATCAATCGCACAAACCCTAACAATTACATCCAATGGAATTTTAATTTTAGGGTTTTTGAATTGGGGGTTTTTCGAATTGATGATTTTTATGCAGCTACATACGTGTTTTTTGGAGCTTAAATGCTTGCTGAAAAATTCATGTTTAATCTCTACCGAAATCAACCAAAGGTAAAGTTGTTTTCAATTTTAATATTGTTCTTTGAATTTGATTCAATTAATTATTTGTTGTAATTCTTTAATAATGTTGTTCTTCATATCCATTTTGACTGTTTTTAAGTGTTTGTTGATATTTGCTTTGGAGCGATTGTGTTATCTTCATTTAATTAGTTACATTTTTTTATTTTTTCTCGATTTTAATGGTGTATTTGGATGATTGTTGCAGATGAATTGATTAATAGATAGTGAAGAAGATTGTTAATCATGATATCTGATGGTAATTATTCTATCAATATTAGAATAAGTTAATTTGATATATGTTTTTAGTTTTTTTTCCCAGGTTTAATTATATATATTGCAGTTGACAACAATAAGTTAATTTGATGTATGTTTTAATAAGTTAATTTGATACATGCCTCTAATATTGCAGTTGACAACATTGCTGGTGAGAGTTCCTCACAGGTAACACAATTATATATATTTTTGTTTAAGACAATGATTAGATTTGTATATAGTGGTTTTCATCGATTCTGTTTCTAAAGTTGTGTTTGATTTATTGATTAGAGTAAAGCTGGTGAGAGTTGGACATCCTGCACGGCTACTGCCCCAAGCATTAGATAGCACTCTTGATGCACAGGTAAACGCCGATTTGGTCATATTGTTGATTCTTTCACTAAAGGTTTGAGTGCTTAAAGTTTAGCACTTGTGATTGGTTGGTTACCTGTAGGTATTACGTGGAGATAACATTTCTCTTGCAAATGACATTCGAAAAGAAACGAAGGCAAGTTATTTTTAAACAAGTTAAAACTTGGATAAATTCTGGATTTTTTTTTACCCAGAAGTTGTTTTCTTTTAATGTTTTGCAGGCACTGTTAAATTGCAGAAAGCAAAAGACAGCAACACCAAGAAGGATATCCGGAATGGTAAATCAGAAAGATTTTTAGCTTGATACATCCAAGTGTCCAATCTATTAATCATAAAATAATTGTTCCTCTCAGTAAATACTACTACGTACTATATAATACAGGTCTTATATTCAACCAGTATTCAGCTATTTGCATTTGGCTTAATTGTGGGCCCTTATGCAACATTAGTTGCGATCTAACAACTTTCACAGTAAACTTAGATTATGGCCACTGGTTTGAAGCTTTGGCTGATCTACCATATGTGAAAACAGGCATCCACACAGCGGACTTTGATCCTACTATTCTCACCTTTTCTAGAGTTGCCAACAACATTAACTGTCTTAGTCATTGATAATACTATCTACAACCATTCAATAAAGAACTTTTAATGAAAGTACATGTTTGCGTGTTCATGATCTGTTGATAAGTTTTATCAGTATCATTTTAGGAGTCTAATTATTTATGTGTTCTAACACGTTTCATGCTCAACAGTGTTCTATGACGGAAGTCTTCTCCCTTGAGCACCACCTGAGTAGGAAGCAAAGGCTGGTAGGGAATCTGTAGCAGCTAATCCTCCAGTAAGAACAACAAAGAAAAGAGGGACAACTGCTGGTGTTGCATCTCAGAAAGCAAGTGGTGTTGGAGGTGGATTAGCTATTGAGATAATATGTTGGTGTTGGTTCTGGAGGGGTTGGTTATGCTATTTGTTTTACTTGGAGACCGAGGTCAGCTGATTTGGAGGCCGCACAAGGTCATCTGATGACGATGCCCATCTGCAACACCAACATTCTGCTGGTCTTTTAAACAGTTGGTCTGTAGACAGTGAGCATATGGGACGAAGTAATGATGATAATGAACGTGTGGGATCAAGTTATGTTGCGGCACATGGTTAGTACAATTTTGTTTATATTTTGCTCTGTCACAATTGATTCCCTTTATATACTTGAGTCTGTGGATGGAAGCCTGCATTATTTATCAGCTGACCATAGATTTGAACGCAATGATGAAGAGTAAAATATCAAATCTAAAGATCTAATTAAATATGAATGTACATTAGATTATGGTGCAGAAGTCCGCTTGCCCTCAAGCACGTTAGAATTTATGGTTCTAATTTTGTAGGACAGAGCGTGTCACGAATAGTGGTAGTGAGGTTGGACGACTAAATACTGGTGCTGGTACACAAGTATGTTGGTTATAAACTTAACCTATGATACACCCGATCTCAAGCTTGTGCATCAGGTATGGATATTATTGCCATTTATAAAAAAAGAAAAAGGTTACATTATTATGGGGAAATTCTTTTATCTAATAGGTTGAGAGTTGAGACAGTTGCTCCCCTACTAACTTCTTTATGTTACAGACAGATTCATCATCATGTAGAATTTTTCCAGACTTGAATCTGGGTGAATTACATTGTGAATCAGGTATGTATGTATTTATTTAACAGATTTATGTTTTTTGTTTATGAAATTCACACTAATAAATGCTTACAACTAGAACATGATGTTACAATAATTTTGTGTGTTGATCACATCACAAAAAAACTGCATAAGAAATAATCTTGAAGTATATGCATTCAATACTGGTTGGTGTCTACTTTTTGATTATTAGTATTAAGTATAAATTTGTATCAAAGATGATTGAAGCTAAAAATTGTGTAATTATACTAACGTGAAGTTTTTATGCGTGGTCATATAGGAGACAGCTTTGCGTATGCTGACCAAGTCAATGAAGCTGTTGGATGCAGAAAATGGTCCATATAAAGTAGTCTGATCGAGCCGAGTACAAAAGAGTTCAAGAGAACTGAAGGAAGTGGAAGTCTAATTTTCAAGAAGTCAAGTATATTCAATCAATATTAATAATAGGTTCGAGCTTGGATTTTCATCTTTCAACTCATTGCATGTTTTATTTTTGATGTGAGATACCCTGAATTCACATCTGAAGAGGTTTGCTTTGTTTCCAGAATATTTACATAAGATGTGTTTGAATATTTGTCCTTTATGATAAAATCTCCTTAGCGGTCTATTTAGATTCAAAACAAAATTAACCTTAAATACACCAAAGTAGGTGATTAGCTCAGGTGCAAAATAACCACTAAAAGTTATCTAAAACTACTCACTATAAGGTGTTCTATTACATGTTATAGCTACATTGCTAATTTATAGAGAAACGAACAATCTACTTCTTAGGGTGTAAACGAGTCGAATTTTGGCAAGGCTCGACTCGATAATATTATGTTCGGCTCGATTTCGGCGAGCCTTAATGAGGGAAACTTGAGCTCAGCTCAAGAAAGGTTAAATTCGACTCGAGCTTGGCTCAAGGAGCTCGATTTTTCTGTAACTATGTGCATTTATAACCACTTAAAACTGAAATAGAAGATAATAATAATATTTGAGTTAATTTGGCTATAATGACACTTTTTTCATGATTTGTTTATTTTCATTTCTATTTGAGACTCAATATCTCACATGATGCTATAGGAGTGTTTTTTTGTTATGGTTAATGGTTTCAATAAAATTGGAGGTGTGCATACATTGGTACGTGTTGGGTAATGGGTCAGAACTAATTTGGTTTAGACATGTAACATTTTAATATGTGTCACCGAGCCGCAAATATATATATATATATATATATATATATATATATATATA